>JAGDQP010019447.1:16240-34840 GCA_022664845.1 Lepisma saccharinum
TATGTTATTTCTAGGCTTAATAGCTCGGCTAAGTTCGTTAATAAGCAAAACCGGCCCAAGGCGGTGGTCGGAGATGTGGGTTGAAATTTTGAAAATATATATATGATATTTAGAGGGAAACTTTGTCTGCATGAATTATAGTACTTTCTATGAAGTTTACGGTGGCACTAACGATTCAGGGGTTGTGGGGCTACGAGTGGGGTGGTAGTGGAAATTCAAGATTTTTAAAAGCACGTCTTGCGTGATATCGTTGAAAAGCTCTTGATGAATAATCTACAAATCAATAAATAGTTTCTCGATAGCACTCATATAAGGCGAGATTTGAATTTTTGAAAATAAAAAAAAATAAAAACTTCGAGATCTACCTCAGCCTGTAGGCCTGCCGAAAGGGATTTTTTAAATTTGGGAAATGTATATTTTCAAAATGGTTTTATTCATTGCATCTCTATTAAGGATGAATATTCGTTAGAAGCATATAGGTAAAGCACTAAACTATTTTTATCAGCACGCATACATACAATATTACAATATTGAGAGCAAAATAGTGTGAGTTAGTTAATTCTTATGCTAAATTACATCCTGCTTTGGACCAATGGATCTTTGAAAGAGGCAGTGACGGGCAGCCTATGTTTCTTCCTCTTCAACTGTTGAGTGTTTGGTGGTATATCCATGGAATAACCCATTTGGAGCTCTTGCCACGTAACCAGACTATCAATGCGGATGTCTATTGTCACAAGCTTGAACGCCTATGGACTGCATTGTTGGAGAAGCGTTCTCCTTTGGTTAGAACCACCCACACTCGATAGGAAGGACCTGTGCTATGATCGAAGAATGTGGCTTAGAGAAAGTCCCCCATCCGGCGTTTTCACCAGATCTTGCACCAACAAACTACTGTTTTTTCGCAGCCTGTAAAACCACCTTTCCGGGAAAACACTGCAAAATGAGTATGACGTGCGACGAACAGTGACTCAGTTCTTTGCCTCCAAAACCGGTGATTCCTTTCAGCGGGGGATTCAACAATTGATTGACAGGTGCCATAGTTTTGTGGAGTCCGATGGAGACTATTTTCCTGACTACAGTAGTATTCCAGGTAAGTTATCGTTCTTTTCCTCACGGTACAAAAATACGACATTTCTTATGGGATAAGCTCATCAATACTAGCCTGCAACGATGTTCCTTGCGTTTGGCGAACGTTGGAGAACACATCTGGATTTGGTTGACAAACTATCAGCTTGAGAGAAAGTATTCGAACACCAAGATTACTCGAAGAAATAATTTTAAAAAACTTTCCAGAAACGTACTTTTCTTAAATAATTCATACTAAAAAGTGTATATATATATATATGATTAAAAATCAAAGCATGGGACACGCCAATTGAAGAATTTATAAAGTGACTGTGCATGAGACAGCGCCCTATGCATTTCTTTTTAGTCATGCATAAACAAAGTTATTTTTTACCTTTTAGTACGAATTGCTGAAGAAAAAAAATATTTTTGGAAAGTTATTATTATTATTATTTGCTGTTCAAATTATAGTCTAACTTTAGTAATTAGTGGTCTAAACAAACCTACTGTAAGTTACATTTCAAGCACTTGTTATTCCTTTAGGATTAACATTATTGACGCTATTATTGCTTTAAACTGTCGTGATTTAGTCCGTTGGTCGGTTATTTCTAGTTAAACCCAGAAAAAAAGAGCAATGTGTATTTCATCCTTTTAAACATGATATTTTTTCATTTTTCCTTCATGGGCTAAAACCGGGAACATTGGCCTAAGCCTATCATATCCGAAGGATGATGTCTTTTTCATTTGTTGATGTGAATGCTAGAAATGTAAGTTAACACAGTTTTTATACGTCTTAAATTCGTAAGTGTTACACACACCAAGGGTACGAAATTAAAGTTCGGTTGATGTTGGTGAAATTGTTCTTCCTCTATTAGATGTCAAATAGCATTCTAAATCTGGAATTCCAAGAAAAAAAAATATATTTATTTATTTATTTAAAGTACATAACTTAGATACAGAATGTGGTAGCCATTTTGCACTAGGAATTAACATATAAAAACAGAAAAAATAAAAAACAGAAAACCATAACTGAACAGAGACAAATACAATAGATACAAGAAAATACAATAGGTGTGATATGAAGATAAGTCTCTTTCACAAAGTTTCATAGAACTAATTTGTGGAAGGAAAAACTCAGGAGGGTTGATCAGTGAGTGATAAAGTGCGGGAACTGTGATTAGGAATTAGCTCTTTTCTAAAGATAACCTTGAAGTTCTGATGATAGTCGTTAAACCTTCTATTAGCTGTCGGAACGCATAACTGAAACAATGGGAGATCATTTGGGCCGACACTACCATCAGGTCCGTAGCCAGGATTTTCGAAAGGGAGGGGCATCGGTGAGCTTTTCAGCTCTTATTCTATGACAGGCTCAGCGAAACGAATAAAATCAAAGGCTTAGTGATTAGACCCACATGTCCAATGTGGGTGTCACCCCTCCAAATCGTCGAGCAAATCCTCCACTTTAAAACCTTTACTGCTAAAAATTGAAACTTCACAAAACTCACGTAATCATCCCTAACTCTGGCTTTACACCCCAACAAACTGAAAATCCTAGCAGAATCCCTGTTTTGGAATGAGTTGAGAGGGGAGTGATGTACTGGAAGTAACCAAGAATCACGGAAAAAAAACGTTCAAATAGGTCTAAACCATATTCAAAGAGTGAATTTTATACAGTTTCATTTGGGCAAAACTTTTTCATAAAGTGAAGCCATTTGCAAAGTTAATTTTGGAGAAAGCATATTATTATTATTATTCGTGTCCACTAATTAGTTTTTTACGTGTTCCCACTCCGTAGGTATTGACGAAGGTATAAGTAAACCATCACTCTCAGGAGAACGCCAAAATATACCTTAACTAAGCGCGTTTTATAACAATTCTATCAACGGATGAATAGTTGAAAGTCAGGAATAATGTCTTGCAGAATACTGAAAATAAGGAAACATTTTCAGATCAAAGGAAAACTTTAGTAGCAGTGGCATTTCATAAAGTGAAATTTGCAGACGTCGCTTGTCTCTATCCATTCCATTCAGAATATCTTCAACATTTACATTAGCATAGTTATGTGTCAAACCATTCAATTTCTCCGCTGTTATTGAAGAGCGAGTACAACATGTGAAGTGATGTGCCTCAAAATTAAGAAACAACGCTCAGGCACGCGTGTTGTAATGGGCAATGTTATGAGAATTTCCAATAGAATGTAGACATTAGGACATAATTCCTTTGAACAGTGAGTGTACTAGACTGTAAACAGAAGTACAAGGACACTTCATTAGAGAAAGCTTCTCCATTTGTTTTGCCACATTTGAAATTCGGCCTAAACAATGCTCTTTCTTGCAGATCATTGCTATAAAGGTCTACAGATGCAAGAATTGAAGTCTGCATCTCCTTCTACAAGATTGTTTTGCACAAGATAACTCAATTTAAGACATTTCGCCTGATGTTTGTCAAGCAGTGGTTTGTGTTCGCTGACAAGATTATGAAGATATGGAAAATACATAACGCATCAAAAATAATCTTTCACAGTTTCATTTGGTATTTTTTTCATTCCGAATACCTCGATAAAAAATTAAATTTAAAACTGTCACTGATTTCACTATTTGAATCTAGGATAGTTCAATGTCAAGATTGGATAGAGAATTACCGATCAACAGACAGTTACTCGTGTCCGAAGGACCCGCCGCACTATGCTCATATTCTCGACTCAAATAATCAATTCTAATGATAACATTTGGATTTTATCTGCGTGCAAATTACTGCTACCATTACTGGAAACTTCATAAGCGATTCTCGCCGAATTTCGTAAAGAAAATATCCAAGGTATTCTGAGCAAGTCTTTTGCTCATTTTTGAATATATGACTATTTATGTACAGTGATCTGTTTGTTCTCTATCATCACGAAAACGGAATGTTGCAGTTCCCTCCAGAAGCCGAAAATTGTCTATAGTTAGTGCTGTTTTGATTTATTATTATAATTTCTCAGCTTCTATTGCGTATACTCGAAACCTTAGCTTCTGAAAGACTATGGGGAAATAGCCTTGCACTGAACGCACGTGCTGTAGACAAATTGATCACCTGCTATCGAGAGTCATTTTTGACGCACATGCACACAATACCCCTCATAGAATTTTGCGCTTTTGATTCGAAGGGAGCTCAATATCACAGATATGTTGTATCTCTGTGCCCTTATTTTAATCTGTTCCCAATAGTGTATTTGATCTGTTTGAGAGGTTTAGTAGTCATTCATAACTTCTAATGATACATTAGATAACTGTAACATGCGTTTGCCGTGTGAATAAGCCTTGGTCAAACTATATGTTGCTATTAGGGAACATGTGCCCATAGATTACAGCAATCTTAAAAGGACTAATTTTCATCCCGTAAGGGGGGGTTCGTGCCCACCTTGCCTACGGCAATGACTACCATCATTATGTTTTAAAGAAATCTATGATCGGAAAGTTTACGGCGAGTAGGGAGGTCATTTAGTTGAAGGCTAGAAGAATATCAGTTTTGTATAGGTGAGATAAGTAAGGGCTCTATCCTTGACTATACGTATGAAAAAATTATGATTTTATCCAACCTTAAGAGATTACTGTCACTAGCCATGGACCAGATAGGAGAGGCATAATCAATAATCGGCAAAACACAGCTTAGGAAATACGTTCTAAGTGCAAGCATGTTAGTGATATCAGTGAATCTATGTATCAGACCTAGGGTTTTCGTTATTTTGGAAATGATGTAGTCAATATTATTAAGGAAGGTTAATTTACTGTCGAACGCAACGCCAAGATCTTGGTACTGTTGAAACCAGGGTATGAACTGGTTGCATACTTGATATGATGACATGATATTCGTCAGATCCTGCCTGTATACCCAGTACGAGATATCTACTTTATTTTAATTATTTATTTATATATTTTTCGCAATAAGTATCTCCATATTCAATATTGCAGTATCGGTATACCTCATATTTTGTTTCTTTTATTCATTGTACAACCGCGATCATATATTTTTGACCCCTTTGAATGCTCATTTAAGCTATTGAATTGTGGCTGTGTTCACCTATTGAATATGCAACCCAATTTGATTAGTGGATAATCTAGAATGCATATCATTCATTGACATAAAATTCTTCCTCCAAAAGCATTTTGCAAGTAAAAGAATAAGAACGTGTATTACGGAATCATAAATTAAAAGCGTTAGCATCACTTAGAGAAATTTGAGATAAAACAACTTTAAATTCCATAAAGTCAACACATTTATTTTCATTGAATTGAATTGAATTTTCTTTAAGATCTTTAGGCAATTATCGCTCAGGCCGTAAGGATAATGGACTGAAGAAAGTGGGAAGAAACGGGCCCACCCCGAGAAAACCCACGCACACGGTGTTTGTCCACTATAAAACCCACATGGCATGGATCGATCCGAGGACTCCTAGCACCAGAGGTAAGCGCTCTACCAACTGAACAACCGCGTCCTCAATTGATTTTCATGTTCGATGAATTAACCGTAGTTTTACTACGGTCGCTTTCTATGCGCCTGGTCACAGGTTCAATTCATGCTTGTCCATTGAACTGAGTGTTTCGGAACCTACTTTAGCAAAATACTACTTTCAGTCCTTAGAAGCTCGTTTCGCAAGTTAATAACAAATCAATAAAGTATTTGAAAATCATAGCTGTGCAATTCCCCCAAATAATATAGCTCGCAGAATCTGCAATGTGCGTTCCCAGGGCATTAAATAAAGATTTTATTCTCACTTTGCGCAGTAGGCAAGAAAGGAGATATTGCTTTGATTACGGCACTATTCTTGAATTCCTTTGGTGGGAAGTGATTGAAAGAGTAAATCGGAACAGGATGCTTGGTCTGAGATTTTAATTCCATCTGAGGAATGGCATCTATCTTACGAAAGAGTCCCAAGCATCACAATAGCTATATATTTTCGTTAGGGATTTCATCAGGGCACGAATACAATTGATTTATGGATTTTAGGTTCAGAACATCATCGAAACAAAATCTATATAAACAGTGATACACTTACGCCAAATCAGTTGACTCATAGGTAGGTACGCGGATTCGAACCCCACGGCCGATCATCCTCACTGAGTTTTTCCAAAGTTTATCTGTTTCACCAGGCGAATGCCAGGATAGAACCTTAAAGCCTTGGCTACTACCTTCCAATTCTCCCACATCTCTATCCCTGGCAGAGTCAAAGATGCTTAAAAGTCATAAGTAAACATATTATAATGACTAATATCGAAATAATCTTCTTTGTTATTAATCTGAAAACGCAAGCGTGAATATCCGTAGGATAAGACAGTGACAGTACATTCTGATGAACTCAATCAATTGCAATACTGACTTTCATTAATAAAAATCACGGACGTTACAGACCGAAAGGTTCTGAGCCGGCCCCATTGCCATCTGTACGTGGTTGGTGGAACTGCGTCCGTCTGAGTGAAGGCAGTGTGGTCAGCATTGCGCGTCACCTGGCAACAAACAGGCGTATTAGGGGTTTTCTAGACAGAGTGCCCGTCACGCCTTTATTCACGTGATTTCTCAGTTTGCCTCACGACACTGGGTGGAGACCGATAAGTGGGACTCCAGACGGGAATTGAACTTCAGACCACGCGGACATGAGTCCAACGCTCTAACAATTAGACTATGAAGCCGTCACTGACCTTTATTAACGAGGGCATTATACCCTGGGGGAGAAGTTTGAAGATAGTCGGTCTGGTTCTAGTTTCCAAGTACCATTCTGGCATTTGGTGTGACTGAAGGGAGAACTCAGGAAAAGTACGAATGAGCGACCGGTGAGATCGTTCCCAGAACCTTCCGATTGTTAAACCGACGCTCTACTAACTGAGCTACGGTCGCTCGGTACAACTTACACTATAATTGTTCGTTCATGATAATGAATATCTAATATTCAAAAAAATATATTACGCTCTTCATTATTGCACTAAATATGAACGAATTTCACGCTTATTTACGCATTTCTGTTCGCTTAAGTACATACACGCACTGAAGATCCTAGTACTGCGACGCTACGTTTTTTCGACCCGCCAGCTAAGAAGCCCTGATCAGGGATTTTGCCAGACACCCTAATGGCGGATGTCATCCCTCGAAATAGATAAACAGCCTCCGACCACCATCTTTATAAATTTTACTGTTAAAAATCTGTATAAATACTAAAAAAATGTATTTGCTCCTTCTAACTTTGTTTAGATTTTACTTTGCCCCATACTCTAGTAGCACACAAACGTTGAAGATACGTGGATTAAACATCAGTACCGAAACGTAATGTTAACGTTGTAAATTTATTCAAGTGTATGTTTGTTCAACGGTTCATTCGACGTTGAACAATTGTTGAGAAGAAACTGGTTTAATTGGCCAAAATTGAGAATGTACGCTGTCTATTCGTATATACACGTTCAGTTTCATATTAACCGTTGCTTTCATCATGAAATATTGTGTAAATATTTGAACAGTAAATAATCCCAGCGGCTGCTGTAGGGTTCGAAAAAAGGAACGTTCTGCACTTCCCGTTGGTACCTCGTCGTCGTATCCCCTAATCCATGGATCCACCTTGAGAGTCCACTGCTTACTACGGTCTACATATTAACATGCAGTCTAGAATAGAGTTGCTACACGTCGTTCACCATCACGTAAGAATAAGAAAAAAGATACTTTCCTTCTTTCTTTGTTATGCGATTTTTTTCTTATTTAACACCTTGACCATGGCTGCACTATTAAATTTGTATTTCTCAATGACTGTATTATGACTTCTTAAAAGAACGCATATGAAGCGTAATGTACGTCATAGTTGAAAACACTTCACATTAACAAAATTAAATGTTCGTTCAAATATAGTTTAAAAGTCAAGCTGTTTTCAACATGCAAATGAGAATATGAAAATGTGGTTAATTTTATTGTATTTGCTTTTAATTATAATGTTTAAGTAATTAAATTAGATGTGTGAAACGAAATCTAGGACAGTATGAAGTATAGTTGAAAGTACGTCACATTAATACAGTATCAAAGATATTCTATCTTCGTTGAAGTATAGTTTAAAATTCAATCTGTTTCCAACCTGCACATGAGAACATAAAAATTAGCTTGTGTCATTCAATTACTTTTTCAATAATATTTTTTACATAACATTAGTAAGAAACACATTAAACAAAATCTGTACCATATTTGAAAATAATATATTGAATACACGTTTTATTAACACCTTATCAACGTAATGATATCTTTGTTGAAATATGGTTTAAAACTAAACGTATGTTTTTTCAACCGGTAATGGTTAATCAACGAAATTAACCTAAAATCAACGTTGGAAAAACGTATTGGTGCTACTGGAGCAGCAATGAATTGGCTCTGTATTTTCCTGGTCGGGAATAACGCTTTAACGTATCTGATAATCGACGATCAAGAAAACCATCAGATCTTGACAAAGATCGTTTAACTCAGTGAGAATCCCTGGCAAACAACGCGGGAATTGGCACAATTGATTGAATTTGATTACTCAACCATTGGACACGATTTGCATTCGATGGGATGGGTAAGGTACAGAAATGTAAGCCACATTCGGCCAAATTATCCAAAGAAGTTATTCAACAACTCGGTTGGGAAACTCTTGAGCACTCTTCCTATTGCCCTGATCTTGGGTCGACAGGAATTCAACTCTTCCGCTCTCTCTCTCTCTCTGTCTGTCTAGTTCACTCTTTCAAACCATAGTCTTTCATGATGAAGCTGCTCTTGAAACTTGACTAACTGATTGCTTCAATTCAAAATACAAGAGTCTAAAGTCGAGAAATCGATCTCCTCCAACGTTGGCATACAATCACTGAGAATGTAAGTGACTAAATTGCTAAATGAGTGAGTGTGATTATGACTGTGTATCGGTAGACTACAATAGCCATGTGCCATCTCAGCATTTATGTAATTGTGTTAATTAGTTACTGTTCTCCTGTTAAGGTAGATAAAAATCATAGCGTTATATAACGATACGAATTTATGCACCAATCTAATACAAATCAGGTCAGATATCTGCTTATTTTTGCTTAAAAGTATGGGTAAGTTATATTAAATGACTAATGATGTGCTTACATAATATCTGAACGTCTCCAGAGAGAAGAAATAGTATTCACTTAATCAATGAAATTAGAAGTACTTACAGGTAATTTCATCATCTTTACAGACAGCTTTCATTCAGATCGTACCCAGCCCTCGTTATTCAGACTAGGGATGTCAATCGGCTCGGCTCGAGCAGTGAGCCGGCGGCTTGAGCCTAGCCGAAGTGAGCTCTGCTCAATATGAGTGAACCACGGCTCGGTTCGGCTTGGCTCAGACCGAGCCACGTCTGGGTTCGGCTCGTCTCACTGTAAGCCGCGACTCAGGTAGGCTCGAGCCGATCGAGCCATGAGTCAAGCTGAGCGAACCGTTGACATCCCAAAATTCAGACAGTAATGTCGCAGTTTTCGGAGTGGCAATAGGTAGGCACGTGAGTTCGAACCCCACGGTCGACTATCCTGACAGATTTTCTACGGTTTCACCAGTTACAGGAACTACTTATTAAGTGTTGACTTACCAATTAACTCTTGTAATTGCCAAACGTTACGAGATATTAAACTATATTTGATCTGAAAATTGTTAAAAATTTCAAAGAAAGCAAAATTAGCCACTGTTTCTGTTAAAAAATTGAAGTTGTCCCTCAGGAACAGTATTCCCAAGACGCTCCAGTTTTCGAAAATTTTACAGTCTTATTCCTCCTAACACATTTATTATTTCACTTTAGTTTGGAATCTTTATTCCCATTGATTTACAACACCTGAAAGGTCACGAAAATCCTCTACACCATATTAATTTTGACCCCTAACTAGGTCTTCTAGCTGCCAAACAGTATGAGCTATCGAAAAGTGTTTCCTCTAAAAGTTGTTAAAAATTTAGCGCTTGTTTCAACGGAAGCAACATCAAATGTACCACTTTATATTCAAAATTTTAAAGTTATCCCCTCCGTAAAGGTACCGATATTCCCCAGACGCTACTGTTTTCAGAAACATCACCGTGTGATTTCGCAGATTCACTTTGATTTAAACATTTTTTTGTTTTAAACATTTCTGTGCACTAGGAGCTGACTTATGACCCTGTTACTGATTTCCAGAACCACCCTGTAGATTCATCGGTAGTTCAAATATATGCAAAGTTTCAAGTTGATCTGCTATGTGGAAGTGGTTCAAAATTAGCTTACAAAATGTTTCCCTAACTAACAAGTCAAGTTAAATGAAAGCTTATAAAAATGAAGGAAACACTAGTAGTTTTATTATGTTCATACGTTCACAACAGCTTTATTTCTAGATGATTCATGCTACAACAGATTCTCGTCTCAAGGTCAACGCCTGGCATGACTATCAGGCTTTTGCTTCGTAACACACCTGCTCGTATGATTTCTTTTGTTAAACGAACATCAAACAAGACTTGTTTTTAAATTACTAAAACAAGAGAAAATATTTAGACAATGTTTACTAGTCACCTTGAAACATAATTTTAATGCTTATATTTTCATAGACCTTCCTTTGAACCTCTCTTTAGAGATCTTGAATACTTAATAATGAGTTTTTTGTTCCTTCATAGCGAAGAAAAGGAGCATTCTAATCCCGTTTTTGGCGTCTGTCCATATCCAGAAATTAAATCTCAAGAACTACAAAGTGTGGCGAGATGCGTAGGTGTCGTTGAAAATGGCATGAATAGACTTGCTCAGAGCCCATGGAACTGTCCTGATTGGTGCACTAGTTCAATGTTGTCAGTCCATTTTTAAAAATTAATTGTTTAAATTGGTTCCATTCAGTTAGACATAGCTGTACCGAACCCGGCATAAACATGATTCGACACAATACAAAAACACTGAGGTCCCCTGCGTCTCTAAGCAACTCACTTATTAGTGATTGCTGCCTATTTTCTTTAAAATTATATTTGAATATGTTAGTCTAAAAAGGACCTGAGTCAATTTTTTGGTGGGTTTAAGTTATTGCTTGTTTCAGGCTCTCTGGGTAGACGTATGTTTTGCATCACAAATGGTCCTAATTTAACTATCGGAACATTAGCATGATAGCCCAAAAAGCTATTCTCACTCTGCTAGAGAAGATCGTTTTTCTCGTTTTTCTCCAAACTCCATAAATGTGATTCGGGGTCCCTTTTTACAATAACATATTAATTTATTTTCAAATTATTTCCATTATTTTAGACACCTTCACAGCGTATATAGGAAATATTTTTTTAGAACGCTTTTGAACTTTTAATCTTATTATCCAAACCAAGGCAAATTTCGGAAAAAAACATGAAATTCTAATAAGAAATGAGTATTAGTAAAGAGGGAACAACCTGGCACTAAGTATTTCTCTACGTTAAACAAAAACTTTTCCTAACTAATACTTGCCTCTTAGAAATTCTGAAAAATACTATTGCAATAGAAAGCTTTGCATCAAACTCAAGTAAATATTGTTAAAGTTCGAATTCATATCACTCCGACATGAACTCGTCGTGTCACACCGAACAAAATTTTCAAACATTTAATTTTTTAATTCTAAACTTCGTTACCTTTCTCTTTTCATAAAAGATTCATTTTAACATCTCTTTTGATAAAAATAAAAATATGTAACAAATAAAGAATGATTAGCATGAATTGAATTTATATTTCTTTCTTTTTAGAGAACATATTTAACTGCAAAACAGAAATTTGATTAGTCAAATAACACTTCTTGACTTATTAAAGCCATAAATCTTTCAATATTTGTTCCATTTTTCGGTGAAGAAACTTGCAAATTTACTTGAATGGAAGGCATCAGAATTTAAAGGAAATTATTCATACCCATCCATTAACTATTGTTGGGTATTATATTCTTTGATTTTTAACCACAAATAGGCCTTGGTCTAATTTGAAGCAAATTTATTAATTGAACTTAGTCATTATCGTGAAAAGGTTACAAATGATTTGACTTTCTGAAAAATATCAAAATAATACGTCTCAAAAACTAAGCGAGCTTCTAAGAATTCTGTACTTCTCATCAAAACAAGTATTGAAAAAGACAACTACTTTCCGAAACACTAGACTAGGGAGCATACTCTACTTTCACGTGCCCTATTTTGTCCTTGCAATACTACTTCAACTAAACATCTATACAACCATTCTAATATGCACCAAATTAGCTTTTCTGTTTCAGCACTATTCAGTGTAATAATTTTAATCAATTTAAGAACACTATTCTTCTTAAGCTTAATGGGAAGCAATTTTCTCATTCTCATGTCACACAACAATAAATGTAGCTCAAAACTCACAAGCTTGCACATTTGCAGATCTTCACTGCTCGACAAATTAGAACTATTAAATATCACTTTTAAAGATGGAAATTACGCGCTCAAAATACTTCAAGTTCCTTAAACCCGATTATCGACTACGATTTTATAACTGATTGTTGTTAAGATTACTAAGTTTTTATTTTACTTTAGTAACCTAATTCACTTTTGCGAAAGTAACTTCAGTTTCGCAGAACATAAATTCTCACATAGTTTACTCCACGTGTTTCATTCCCAACTGATTCAAAGATAACTGACTTCCTCATCTACATCCTAGAAAACGCGTTTAAACGACGTGGAAATTACAATATGAATAGGTTTTAGCGGAGTTCCTCTCGGCCTTTATAATCCATAAGTTTATTTTCAGCAATAAAATATTTCGTGCTAATGAACATTAACCAATTCAGAAGTATACTTTCGAAATAAATATTAGTATCTGATTACGGATTACTTTCAACTCAAGATTACTTGAACCGAGCTGACGTAGCTCAGTTGGCAGTATGTTGGCTTACCAATTGGAGCTTTTTCTAGGGATTTTCCTCAGTTTTACCAGGCAAAAGCCAAGATGATACTTACGAACTAGGTCCTGGCCGACTAACTTCCAAATCCCCACCCTTTCCTGGCCCGAATCTGAAATGCCGAAAGTTCATAAATAAATTCAAAAATTACTTAAATCAAGTAACCCTTTTCCATAAATTCCATGTGTCTTACTCGATCTGAGATTGTTCAGCATAGTTGCTTCACCTCTCCTAATATTTTATTATTTCTTTAATGTTTATATCTCTTTAGAATAGTTCAAAACGGGTATTCTTTTAATCCCAACGATAGATCATTGGCATTCATTTCTGTATTGCGGTGCATGCTAATATTTGTGTTCGCAGACTAATAATGCAATATCTACGGACTGGTTTACCATAGGATATTAAAAAAAACATTTTTTTAAAGTCTGCTTGATAATTTTAGTTCTCTGCATGAAAAGCTCAACATTTCTATTAGGGCACCAGACGTGGGCTGTATTATGGGGATCATTCACCCCCCCCCCCAGTCATTTCAAACTGACATAATTTTTAAACGATTGCTTTTAAAGTGTCTCTCTCGTGCGTTCCACCTAGGGCCTAGCTCCTAATTTCGCCCATGACACCAGATATAAATATAATATCATAGACTTCATAATCGATAAAGAGTACGCTTCTTCATTACTGTCTGCGCTAAAACTAGCGGGGTTTTGTTCAGAACACGTGATTTTGAATTCATCCACTAGGCAGCTCCGGTATATACCTCATAATAGAATATGACGTCTACGCCAGAGCTACCTGACGGATGAAATCAAAATCACGTGCTCTGAACAAAATTCCTTTAGTTTTAGTGCAGACAGAAATGGGGAAGCGTGCTAAGTCTGTCTATTATGAACTATCTGATATTATTTTCACACGTTACGTACTTGTATAACGAGAAACTACTGTATAAATTTAAACCATTTAACACTCCAACAAATATAAGACACAAACTCCAAGCCTCTGGATTCCACATTTCTGACAAACTGTTATCGACTGGGGTACTGAGGTCTGTACACAACTTTACATTTACGTTTAATCACGTTTTATTTTGAGAATCCAAGGAAATCCCCAAAAGGCCTATAAAATCCACATAGGCTCAGATGAACTGTTTTTTTTTAATGAACGTTGTTCCAAAACGCACTCCGTTGCGAGAAATGTAGAGTCTAATCCAAAATCAAGGGGTGACTTGAGCGCAAGGAGAAACATACATTCAAACGAATTTCATCCCTTGAATTTTGATTTGAATTTATTTTAAGGCCTTTAGGCCGTATGGATAATGATGGGATGAATTGGTTGAATGAGGAAAGTGAGAGGAAACGAGAGCACCGCGAGAAAACCTACGCACACGGTGTTTGTGTACCACAAAGCCCACATGGCATAAGCAGGGATTGGTCACACGACCCCTAGCACCAGAGGTGAGCGCTCTATCAACAGAACCACCGTGGGCCCTTCATCACTTGCGTTTTCAGCAGATTGGACTATGTACGCAGTAGAAAATCAATGTAAATAATCTCATTGAAGCGCAATGCGAACTAAACACATTATGGAGTAGCAATTATTGCGATGTAAATATGTTTTTTTTGCGCCCAGGATTGGTATCAGAACTTCCACATTACGCCAATATTTGGTATTTCACACGCATAGCTATGAGAAGGGAAAATGTAGTATCTTGAGAAGTTTCCAGTGCTCTATGACAGAAGTAATTAAACTGAAGTTTTACAAAAATAAGCTGATTCTTTTACTGAAAATCACAGAACTTCTGCTCAAATAAACATAGGTAAGAAAAATACATTCCATTGCATCCTTTTCAATCGCTACTTTTCCGTAACAACTACTACGTTATGGTGAACATTGTTCTGCATGAGATGCGTAGTTGAGTGGTTCAGGTTAATGTCTTCGGATCAGGCCACTCGGGTTTGAATTCCGTTCCTAGTTTGGGGATTCTCTTAAACCAATTACAATGTGTAACCTTTCTGGCAAAATGTGTAAAATAGACGGGGGATATATTTGAAATATATACATTTGAATGTAATTTTTGTGTAATTTTTAGATTATTTATTTCACTTTTTGTGCGCAAATGTTTATTTCACTTGTTTGTGCTTTGCTCCATACCTCATTATCTTTCCGAGCATTTTCTTGTCACACAAAAGTGTTATAACAATAACTAATTACGTTTTTAAATGTGGTAATTGAATATAAAAGTTCTTAAATATACATTTCTACTAGTTGCTCTATGATACAAGAAACATTTCTTCTAATTAAACCCGTTTTTTTTTAAATTTCTCTAAGTGATGCTAACGCCTGCAATTTACATGCTTCCGCAATACACATTCTCGTTCTTTTCCTTGCAAAATACTTTTCGAGGAAGAATTGCACATCCTGAGGTGATATGCATACAAGATAATCCACTAATCAAGTTGGGTTACATATGCAATAGGCGAACAGTACAACAATTCATATAGCTTAATGAGCATTCAAGGGATCAAAAATATATGTTCGCGATTGTACATTTCTTCCTTTCATACACCATTGGAATTTAATTGTGATTGTTCCAAGAATAATGTTTCGGCGTGTGTTGATTTTGACCACCGTTCCTCCAATGAGAGGTCAAGATATTTTTACTTTCAAATCCAAGCTGTAACCCATCTAGATCCTGCTTCCCGTGCAGTGGTTAGGTATAAAAGATTCATCACTTTGCTACGATGTCGTTTGTATTTTTGCGGTATCATACTCGTGGTCGACGTTACCGAATGCAAGTGTAATGGACTTCACAAGGACATGGTTTTTGCAGAAAAGATATCAAGCTCCTATCTGAGGCGCCTTGGAGAATGGAAAGATGTAATGTGATGTCATAATAATTACTTTTTTCATGCTTCTGGGCGCAAAATGTCCAGTTTTAGTACACTTTCAGTCTCCTTTACGAAACACGAGAAAATGTACTAGTATATACCAATATAGAAATATATTCCTTTTTTGAAAAATGTCAAGTTTTACGCATCATGCTTTATTTTTTTAAATTTAACAATTTCTTGGCACTGTGTGACTTTTTACAAGGATTTACTGTAAAGGAGGTGCTTGAGGCCGGGGCACGCCTGGTCTAATAAGGACGGTATTATTATTGTTTTTTATATAATTGAACTTAACGAAGTTTTACGTGGTCATTACCATGATATTCTGAATGTCTGGCAACACTAGGCGGCCTACCTTAGATAGGTGGCAATGAGTGCTCTGATGATGAAAGATAAATCCGCGATAAGATTATTGTGGCAGTTAACACCGAATTTCAATTGTGGAAGTTCGCACCCGTTGCAGTTAGCACTCAATCCTTGAAATATAGTTTAAAATTAAACATACTTTTTTCAACCGATAACAGTTAATCAACAAAGTAAACTAAAATCAACGTTGAAAACACTTTTCTGTGCTACTGGGAACTGAGGGTACATTCCCCGATCGCCTAAAACATCAACAAAGTTACTCCTATGACTTCCTAAATGTTTCGTTACTTATCAATTTGTCAATTACGGATCAGAATTCCCATTTACTAAAAATATTTCCTATTTCTGATAAAATTTGTACTTAGAATGGCGGCAGCAAAAACTTGCTCAGAATTGTATGCTTTATTATAATTAGAAACCAGTGCACGTTAGAAAATCACTCTGGAATTGAAAACTAAGGACATCTAATAACTCAAAAGAAATATCTCGTTGCAATTTCAACATTTCTCCCAATAAAAATATTAATATTTATCGAAAACTTTACTGTATATAACAACACAAGTTCCCAAAATCTATAACAGTGTAGCTTATAGTTGTGTTAATTTAATAATTTCTCATTTAATATGTTGAAAGCAGCATTGGACCTTTTAGGTTTCTGATATTTCAAGGGAGGCTACAAACATCCTAGAAGTTTTCTACCCCTTCTTGAATGTTTCATTGTGGTCATTTAATAGTCCCAAAGCGCCGCGGTTGCTCAGTTGACAGAGCCCTCACTGTAAGAGAGTACCATCGTAGGTTCGATCCCTGCTCATGCCATATGGGTTTTCTGGTGGAAAAATATTGTCCGTGTGGGCTTTCTCGAGGTTCTCCCATTTCCTACAACTTTCCTCATTAAATCAATTCATCCCATCATCACCCATTCGATCTGAGCAACAGTTGCTTAAGATCATACAAATAACTCAAAATGGTTCAATAGACCACAATTAACTATACGGAAAGTGCCTTGATTTCTTTGAGGATTTCGAAACTTCAAGGGGGACAAATTATATAAGAATGTATTGAAAGTGGCTTCATTTCCGTTGATATTTCCTAGATTTTTAGGAGGGTAATATATCCTAAGAAATGTGTATCCACTATTGGATACTATTTGGATGTCAGTCTCAGCAACACAACGGGCTAGCTTGGGTCTACGGGACAAGGTGCCGTGAAAGATAGATAAAGAGAAGACACTACGCGCTCCAGGTTCCAATCGTCATCGCCCAGAGTGGTTATCCCTCTTAAAGTAGATGAAGAAATATGAGCTACTGGTTCCGGACCTCCGAGGAGATACGGTCGCCCGTGGCCCAAAGGTTGGAACCGGTAAGATCAGCTACTGGTTCTAGACCTCCGAAGAGATTTGTTCGCCCGCGGCCCACAGATGTGGAAAGGCAGTATGAGATACTGGTTCCAGACCTCCGAAGAGATATAGTCGCCCGAGGCCCACAGATTGTTGGAAGGTAGTATGAGATACTGGTTCCAGACCTCCGAAGAGATATGGTCGCCTGCGGCCCATTGATTGTGGAGGATAAAGAAGCAATGTAGACTCTGTGACTCTAGGAGAGAAACGGTGGCCTACAATTGATTTCCAAACAGGAAGGTAAAATAGGAAATAATGCTCGCTTGATGACCGATTTGATGCTGTCACTTCCACTTCTCGATAGAGAAGCGATCACTCATTAATTCCCTCGAAGATGAAGGAAATAAAGATGACGTTGTCTAAATAAATGCAAGCTTTATTGTTTTAGAAGCCAAATCCACTATTTCCACCGATCAAACGGCTGGGTACATGTTGTTTGGGTTATATAGATGTATACGATATATTACGATGGTTGTCGATATGCACAATGGAGTAATTATAAAATGAAATATTGCATTATATTAATAAAATTAAAGTGCGAAGTTACTTACATCATCAATTAATTAGTATCAAAATTTCTTAAAAAAACTGCAAAGCAAAAAAAAAGAAGTTCTGAATACTACGTGCGTACGCCCCATCTTTTGAACTGCAAGAATAATGCTATATACACATACATAATAGTGAACGAGCTAATTTTCAACAATGTTACAATGCTTCCTTGTGTTAATTTTACATTACATAATGATATATATTGGAAGCGGCTTGATTTTCTTTGATGTTTCCGAAATAATATTGGTGTACATATTGAATGCTTTATTGTTACCAATTTTCCATCTCATAATGGAATATATTGAAAGCGGCTTGATTTTCTTTCATGTTTCCCAGATTATTTGAGGGGGGTACAAGTATCCTAGGATATGTGTACCTCCTATTGGATGCTTTCTTGTTAGTAATGTATCTCTTCATAATGGAATGTATTGAAAGCGGCTTGATTTTCTTTTCTGATTCCGAGATT
>JAGDQP010019448.1:0-34839 GCA_022664845.1 Lepisma saccharinum
TTTATTTATTTTTCCCTTCTTTCCTTTATTATTTCTTTCTCTCCTCTTCCCCTTTCTCATATGCAATCCAAACATTATCGATGTCGAATTGGTTGCATAGGGCAAAAGGAGATGTTACTTAAGATTATTGCTATCTCGAGGGGAGAGTCAAAACCACCCTCATCGGTTGGTTCATACTTTTTGACACCACACAAAGTCTGACGTCTTTTATTTATTTTTTTGGACAAATCAACTAGATATGCAAAATTTGGACTATATCAGCTGTGCACATAGGTTCAACGGTATTGATTTATTAGATGATACATACAGTCAGGCAGATTGCAGACAGAAGAAAAGGCAAAAATTTTGAGCTTTGTATAAAGAGAGATAGAGCTGTCTTGGTATTTTCTTTCTTTCGGGCGTGATTATTTGAAACTCTGATACTCACGAAAACTACATCAATCGTGACCAAAGCCTTAGTGTCCTCAAAGGTATACTGACAAAGTCACAGACTGAGAACAGAGGAAATATACTCTTAGTCCCCTGTTCCCATTTTTTTTTCTTTGCGGAGCATTGTCCTCTTAACTATTTTTAAAAGTTTTCCTGTCCATTGCGGAGCACTATTTGTATAGTGCTTTCAAGTTTCAAATACTTCTTGTAGACTTATAATCATATACTTAGAGTACATGATAAGCTTGAACATAGCTTTTAAAAAAATGGGAATACACACTAAGATGACTAAGCACTGATTGCTTTTAGAGAATGTATTTATTGTTTTTGAAATCGTGGTACAAGAATATGTCAGAAAACACATGCAAAAAAATATGGCAGGTCACGGTTTATTTTTACAAAATCAAAATAAAGATGAAAAATTAATGCAAAAGATCCTTCAAAAACATTCACATACATTAAGTGTGCCTTCTTTTTAAAAAATACAAGCAAAGACTCACAAATTTAGAATATATATATATATATATATATATATATATATATGTGTGTGTGTGTGTGTGTCCTTTTCGCGCCAGGAGAATGTGTCTCCACGCCCATGCTTTAAGCTAAAACACCTGTCATAAGTCAAAATTCTATCAGGAAATCTTATATAACTTACAATCACCTTCACACTCAATGTAGAACTTTTTTTAAAAAAAAAAAATATAGTCAGTTTAGAATGTCTAGGTGACATTCAGCTACTCAAGGAAAAAGTATACCATAGAATGGGAACCCTGTCATTAAGGAAGCTTAAAGCGACATTCGTTTATTAGTTCCGTTTCTCAGCTATACTTATGAAGTATTGTTATTACAAGTTCAAAGTAAAAGTTCTTTTTTTTTTCCTATGTATATGATATCCGCAAAGTGACCTCGTGTTGATAAATACAATATTTCAACCTCTACATTACAGTAAATTCATTCCCTTTTTTCAATTCAAGCACTTTTATTATTGTGTTACTGGTCAAGCATAGTTTGAACAGTACTAAATTTATCTTTTGCAAACATTACTTTCGTTTGCAATATTTTTTCTTTTTGTTTATTTGGGCTTGTTCACCTAGTATCATTAGTAGTGTTAATAGCTATGTTTGTTTTTTCATCTGCTTACCTAGGTATAATCGTGTGTTCCCGGTTTCGTGTAGAAACAAATGGTTTTGAATCTACTTTAAGTTGTAGGTCCAAATTCTTAATAAAGCATTAATAAAATCTTCATTCAGAATTATTAGAAGACAACTTGTCCACAACACAATCCAGACCTCTTTTTCGGACGTCAGTATTACTTTTTATTAAACAGGAACACAATACCAGCATTAAATCGATCTCACTACTTGCAGGACGTTCTCAGAGAAATATTATTCCGGGCCTTCTATCTGTGATTGTTACGAGTTCCAAAGCGCAGGCAAGTCGATGGTTTACTAGGGACTATCGTGTTGGTAATTCGATTTCCGGCCAACGTCAAATTTTTACAACAACCTTTTAAAGTTTATTTAAAATATTTTAACTTTTTTTCTTTGTACTTATAGAGAATTACTCCGCATTTGTTTCCTTTTGCATTTTTTTTACATTTTACAAGTTAAGTTACATCAGGTTAAGTTAGGTTAGAAAAGTCACGTTAGATTTTGAAACATAAATACGTCTAATGTTATTTAGTTTATTGTGATAATTTATCTTAAACTTTATCAGAAAAACCTAATTAAAATATGTAACTTTTTGTGTTAGATGGTAATGGCAGAAGTAATTTAATCTACTATCACACCTATCGGATTTAAACATGAACTTATAAATGGTTTAATTCGACTTCCATGATATCTCTCTACTTCTCACTTCATCTGGTAACCATGTAACGCGAAATTTCACTTTCTTGCTCACGGTAAATCACGGGATACGTGATTGCAAGACATTTACCAACTATCTTATCCATTATCGTGCCAGACACCTTCTGTTTCGCACGTCACAACCAATAACAAAATCCACACAGCCTGCGGAGGACCACAACTCTAGTGTTTTTATTTCCTGTTCATATTACACCCACTTGATATGGTATGTAACCTTGGACTACATGTCCGTAATCTCAAGAACAAATAGTCACCTATAATGCAAATGTGGTTTCCCATTTTTTTACCTTAACAATGGCTTTCAGCGGTGGGTGTCTTGTTAGAAAGTTACCATTCTAATACTTTGAAAGATGCCTCGAAGGATTTTATAATAGCATTTTCTTTTATATTGCTACTTTTATTCACATTCTGGTATGATGTATAGTATTACAACATTATTTATTGCATTGATTTTCTTCTTACACAAGGACGTTTTTTGTCTTTGTATCAGATTTCATTCTCTAACAGCAACGAAAGTTGTTAATTCTACACACATCCCTAAAATACAATAAAGATATAATTTGGTAAATTTTGTATAAATAATATAGGTTTATCATTTTTTTGGCTACAACAAAGTAGTTGATACATTCTAAATAAAAATTTCTGAAGATGAATGGTAATAATATCAATGTAAAAGGAAAATGTAGCAAATTTCCTGGAATACATCCACTTTTATATAAAGAAATTGGGAGAAATAAACCCAATATGTCATGTACACGATATTTCTACTTGGACCACTTTATTAAACATTTAAATAGAACAATCAGATACACCAAAAATAGGTACAAATTGTAAATTTAACAGTAACATTAGCTAGATAGTAGCTACCATCTACTGTTCTAATAGAAATATTAAACTTACAAATTTACACCGGTATTCTGTTAAGTAATCGCCATGAATAGACCAAATTATTGGGTAAGAATAATTGTTTGTTACGGTGAAGTTTAAGGCTACCAGAGGTGCTCCTCTTGTACCTGATAGATCTGTGTTTCTAAGATTTTTTGGAATCGCGGATTCCAACTCGCAGACTACCAAATTGAAACCTAGATACAGGAGGTCTAATAACATACTATTCAAACACTAGGATCGTGTCAGTTTTAAATATTTTAAGACGATCTTCGGACATTTCAATTGCATAAACCGAATATATTTTGAAACAAGGACCACGAAAGCAACTTGGCACCGTCAGAACTAAAAATAGGGCTGTGCCATTTCCTTATTTCGCTAACGAATAATAACATCCTTGTCCAATTGTATATTGGCTGAAATATCGAATAACAAGATGTTCAAGATTATTTAAATAGATCATAAAGACAAAAATATTGATGATTGCTTGAATTGTGATTAACATCCAAGAAGAATTGGTCATCCATCCTTCTAAAGTGGGCTTGGAACCACTCCGTTTAACTTATGAGATTTGAACCTGTGACCATGCGCACAGAAATCGAAGTGCTAACTGGGTCAACCGGGGATCGAGAAATCGTTCAAAATAAAATATAATTCATATCGACAAGTCATTAAAAGTCTAATGTAGTTCATATCGACAAATCACTGAATATCAAAGATAGTTCATATCGAAATATTATTGTAAATGAAGTACCAATCATATCGATAACGTTGGAACTTTGATAATGTTTCTATAAAATAATAGCTGGACATCGAATATTCGTTAATATCGATGTTTTAGTATTGCAAAATATCGAAGAACTGAAGGGCCCAACGTAAGAACCTATATATTGCTGTTTCGATATAACATTGAAGTGATCCACTTAGTTACTGCAAAACTTTCCGTAAACTGATATTTCCATAAAGTACAGAAGTATCCATCCCACGACAGAATTCTCTGGATTTACCATCAAAATAACACGATTATATGTCTATCTTCATTCTCTGCTAAACGTCTGCAATTTATCTAATATATAGAGGTTAAATGATTGAAAAAGTAAATTTCTAAATGCTTCAGTTTCATGTGTGTTTTTAGCAAAATATATACTGATATAAATTAAAACAACATTGGTTACTTAATAGCAAATTGTAAATACTACTAGAAAAGTAATTAATTAGTATTGCAGTCACCATCTATTAGTAAATTCTTAAATTTATTTCTGGCAAAACTATTATTTAAGAGATTTAATGATGCATAAGTATAAATAAGGGTCATTATTTTGCAACTATAGATGACTCGTTGTACCATATCGATGGATGTATGCTATATATTGCAATAAGATGACCCTAGGTTACCATGTTTTAATGACAAATACAATTGAAATACAAACGCTAAGTCTTTCCAGTGTAACGAATTTGCTGATCTTGTTCGCATTATTTATTTATGCTTGAACTAGGTTTATGCAAGCTCATGTTACGGTCAACAGAACATGTCTCTCTGAAAACAATTTCAACACTATTTTCTCTTCCTCTCTCTGTCAGAAATTCAATCTCAGCGCTCCTAGCTTTTCTCGGGAGGAGAGAGCTTAGGAATACTAGAAAAGGAGGGTAAGTCCACAGGAACTTAGTCAATATGATGAATAAAAAGTAGTTCCAAATTTCAATCAGTGATCTTGGGATTTTATAGGGTTTTTCAAATGTAGTCTTTTTTGTCCTTTAACTTTCCAATTGTGCAAGTTCAGTGTTGTCAATTTGTATCTCCGCAACTGATGTCTAATGCTCTATGGAAACTGGCAACATTGTCCTAATATTTGCCTGTGATTGGCTCTGAGTGAAAACCCACTTCCTATAGAACAAGTAGCACCTATCTAAGTGAAAAACATTATCACTTCTCGTTGACTTAAAGACCTTCGAACGAAACTATTCGATATTAATCCTCGAGTAGATTCTGGCACCATTCATCCAGAACCATCTAGAGCCTAATGGCCTACGTGCTGGATTCAGCTATTTGGGGGGCTCTGGGCTATTATTTCTGTCTTACGCTAAAGACTGTTTGGGCCCCTGATACCTATCCTCTGTAGTCGTAAAAGCTCACTAACTTTACCTTTAGCGGGGCCACTAAATGAGTTGGTGCTCAGGGCTGCAGGCAGCTCGCTTACACTCCCTTTCATTAGCCCGGCTTTGACAGACACTGTCGCCAACTTGTAACGGTGAAAAGTAGCTAGATTCAGCATTGAAAATCCCTTAAGTAGTTTTTGCCTAATACATGCCTAAAAGCTGTATATTTACAACGCACTTACGTAAAATAAAAATGCCTACGTAATATATATCCACAATGTACAATCGTTAGAAAACAAACGGATTTTTTTTTTAGCTATTGGGAAAGAAACACTGTATCTACCTCCATCATCTCTTGTGCCACAATAGAT
Organism: Lepisma saccharinum; assembly: GCA_022664845.1. Classification (NCBI taxonomy): domain Eukaryota; kingdom Metazoa; phylum Arthropoda; class Insecta; order Zygentoma; family Lepismatidae; genus Lepisma; species Lepisma saccharinum. Next base: position 5,654 of record JAGDQP010019448.1, read on the forward strand.
AATGAAAGAATTGCATGGTTCCATATCTCTCAAGTACACCCTAGGACAATTCAGTCACGACTGGTATCTTCTAAGAGTCTATTGTTGCAGACAGAAAAATAATAGAACATAAAATAAAGGAAACGCCCTAAAAGAATCACTAAAAGAACTAAATTATAGTTTATAAAGAAAATATCGCGCAGAAACAAGTATTTAAATAAATCATAATAAATATTCCAATCAGCAAGTTTTGGACATCCTACCTACATCTCGCTCGCTTTAATAAAGACAATTTTAATTTTCTTCTTTTCTTTATATGGTCTGTCCTGACAGCTGTGGCTTAGGCCTGTCACACGTCTCTAAGGGATCGTGTCCATCCTCAGTGTCAAAAACGATAACTATTAGACCACGGAGGCTTTATAGTTTAATTTCCATTAGACCAAATTAAATTTATGATAACTATTCTTCCGTTCATACTAAAACACTTCAGAGAGAGAGTCTTGAATGGATTTATTACATTTTGCGACTTTTCTGTGCTTGAAAGACTTTTGTTTTCGAAATCAAAAGCCATGTTTTATAGTGGCTGTGTTAAGGGATGAGAGTAGCGATTAGTGACTTTTGAATAGGGAAATCTTAATGATTGGCCTGAATAGTAATTAAGCGCATTCGTTCTACATTAGACAACATTAATTAATTTACATAATCAAAACACTTTCCATTTACACCCAGATCGATGAAAGTGTTCGATGAAGCGAAAGAAACATATATTTACAGCCATTTCCTTGAATACTTGGAACAATGAAAGCAAAAGGACGGACTGCACAAACAAGAGAAAGGTTTTTCTTTTGAAAAAAAAAAAAAAAACTAAATCAGTCCGCGTTATCTAAATAGTCCTGTCTGCGTTGAAAATTTAAGGTTCTCAAGTTTTCCTTCTCATTGATTGGGTGAAGACAATTCTATCTTGTTCCCTTGTCGCTGGTTCTTGTAAGAAAACAAAGAAGTCGAGAGAAAGACTTTCAACCGTTCGATTCATTGTAAACGGGCATTGTTTGGATATTAAAATCACATTACGCTCTGTTAACTGCAATTCTAATGCTCGATTTTTTTTATTTTTTTTTTAGTATGAATATAGTTACAAACCACTGTTCCTCCCTAGTTAACAAGCAAACTTTATCTAAACTTGGAATGGAAAAGAAAGCCATTGTTTAATCGCTGGTTTTCAGTCCGTTATCTGTGTTTTTTTTTCTCCCTGCGTACAATTCTTTCTTCGTTATTTGCAAGAAGACCAATCCAGAATAGAAAAAGTAGCGAGATTGGATTACACTTTAATGAGAAATAAAAGGGATTATACGATTGGAAGACTTTCTATCGTCTCCCTGGCAGCCCAAAGTTTCCTCATTATTAAAAATAATATGTTGCAAAATAATAATAATCTTTATATCTTTAACATCTGAAAATATCTTTAACAAGTACTGTATTTACATATATTTACATCTATCGTGTATTGGGAATTTTGAATTTGAATTTTTATTTATGGTCTTTAGGTATCTCATGCTCAGGCCGGAATACGATAGGGGAGAGGATGTAGGAAAGTAGTAGGTCAGACCCTTGTTAGTAGGTACATCCCAGCATTTGTATAATAAAAAACTTTGGGAAAAGCTGTCAGGGTGGGCGATCGCTGGAATCGTTCCCAGAACTTTCCGAATTCTAATCCAACGCTCGACCAACTGATCTACGTCCGCTCGGTGTGTGTTGTGGATTTCTAGTGTGTATGTACGGTACGTTGGAAAGTCACATTTCAGTATAAGGTAAGAACCACAGTCCAAATGATAGTGAGTTGAACCAAAAGTATCAAAACACCTCTTCCCACTTAGATAGTGTGTCTTTCTCATTTGCTTCCGAAACCTTTTTTAAAAAAAGTATAGATACTATTTGTGGTAAAGTAGTAGACAATTACAATTTAGACATTTATTTCTCCATATATTTAGTAGTCAGTGTATTAAAATGTATGCATTTTTGTGAGATTTAGCGTTATAAAGATGATTTTTTTTAAATGTGTAAGTGTGTTAAAAATATATATTTTTATATTTTATTTTAAGATACTATTTTTCGTTTTTAATGCCTAATTTGAGATTTTAAAGTGTGTATTTTAGGTAACTAAACCTTAATTTATAGAACTTAAAAATCCGCGGTCTAGTTATGAGATTTTGATACTTCACGTAGAATTATCTGGTTCCTGTGGTACAGTGTTCAAGTTTGCAGATTCCTGGCAGCTTCGGAGGAACATTAGTTCAAGTCTTACTGTCGGTCACCTGGATGAAGTTCCCCAGAATTTTCCTCAGTTCCACCAAGCGAATTCGGAATGGTACCTCGAATAAGATCCCAGCCACCATAAATTTCCTTTTATTCCGGAAGTGTGCTCACAGAAGGATGTCATCTATCATTAGGACTTGTGAAGTTCTCGTAGATGCCTGTCTCGTCCATAAATGTAAATTATATTTAAAAATTATATAGAAATCGCTTTATGACGTGACGTGACGTGAATTTATTGCAAATACACTTGAGTCCAAAATTAATACAAAATTTGCAAAAAGTGATAAATAATTGCTTTAAAATGTCGTATGATATAGTTGCATGGTCAGAAACATACTTCTATTCGTTTTAATGTAGAAAGACATAGTTAATGGTAGAAACTAAGGATTGGCGCTAGTATAGCAAGTGACTGCAGCCCTAGGCTGTAAAAATGACGTCTAATAAAGTATACGAGGGGGTTGATTATATCAGTGTTTGTTAAAGGCAGATGATACCAATGATATTGAACAGCTTAGAAATGACTAAAAGACGACTGTTAAATGACATTTTACGCTGGAGAACCATTGGAAGACTTGAAGCTAGACAGTCACAGACCAAAGTAGTCAGATAACTCAGAGTGAATTCCTCAGTGGTTAATCATCCTTAGAGATTGTTGACTGACACTTAAGACACGTCCAGAAGACCGGTCAAGGACACCCAAGAGTTATATCTGGAAGCGAAAATCGTTATTTGCTGATAAAAGCCAGGAGTAGCATCCGTCAACTGGCATCAGACCACGCTGCTGCAACACGAAGGCAGATATCTCGGAAAACTGTGGATGGAAGGCTAGAGGAAAGATGACTGTATACAAGATGACCGGCAGTTTGTGTGCCTTTGAACGCTGATCAGAGAAGGAATCGTCTACAATGTTGTCGAGATCACAGTCATTGGGCAGATGAAAATTGGACGTTCATATTAGTCAGTGATGAGTCGTGGTTTACTCTATAGTCTGATTCTCGACGGTGCATCATCTGGGGAGAATAGGGAACAGGATATAATCCTTCCAACATCATCAAACATGATCAATACGGAAGTGGCGAGGTTGCATTATCAGCACCTGAAGAACGCATCTACGTGGAACCACCAGGGTGAATGGACAAGGCAAAACTGCTACCAGATATCGTGATCAGATCTTGACAGTACATTTGAGAGAGTTTCGGCAGAATGTGGGAGAAAATTTATTCCTGATCGATGACAATGTCCGCCCTCATAGAGCTGTATTGGTGGACAACTTTTTTGAAATTGGAACTATTGCCCTTTTAGACTGGCCCGTGCGTTAACCGGCCTTAAATCTAACTGAACATGATTGGGACAACCTAGCAAGGCGAGTTGCTTCGCCATCACGGCCACCCATCTCATTTGATACTCTCACAATAGCTCCGCATGAATAATGGGAGCTACTGCCACAAGGTCTTCTCGCTGCACCTGTCCGTGCTATGCAGCATTGTTCTAAGACTTGTATCACTGCTAGGGGTGAACATATACCCTATTAAGCTCCATTTGGGGGGGTTTCTCACTTAATTTTGTTTTCTGATCTTATTATTATAGTTATGGCTTGTATTCGTTTGTGATATTGCAACGATGAGATTGAAATGTGTATTTTTCAAGTATAAATGCTGTTTCTTTGCAGTTTTGATTTCGTTGTATACCCTACTCATGCATATCTTCTTGTAACACCAAGTGTTTCCAGAAATATATTACTTCTGTGGAGACTGCTTCGTTTTGCTTTACTTTTGGACACTAGTGTACAATAAAAGGCATACAGTAACTCAATTCCAATGTAATTTAATTCGTTCTTTTCATTGCTTTAGAGCTATACCAGTGGTGGCTTATCATTGGCACTTGTTTCATTATACTTTCACTGAGCAAAAAAGAACTATATGTTTCAGAAGTAATAAAATAAATGTTATAAACTGTTCCCGGTGACCAGTTAATGAAACCTTAAAATACTTGATATTATGTAGTAAAATGTGTCAAATCAATAAGTGGAATTATCGGCAACCCAGAGAATCCTGAGTAATATTCATAAAATGTGATTTACTGGTACTTCCTCTGCTTTTGAGATCACGAGTCGCCACTGACCTAGATAATACAACTGATTCCATTAATATAACTTTATGAGGACATTATAAACATTGTAGTTGCCCATCTTATTCCTAATTGTATCTGAAGTTACACGTTCCCTGTATATGTATCCTTTCCATCTTGTCATAAGTAACACGGTTTACCTTTAAATGATGCAGTAAATACATGAAGTGTTAGTTTCCGTCAGCCAGGATATATTGCAGTCTCTTAATATTTAGGAGCTTTAAGGAAGGCTATAGACTAGGTCATCCCTATTCTTTGTCTGTGGAAGAAGAAAGTCAGGGTGATATTATTGCTTGGTTTACGATTACAAGAAAAGTTTCAGCCAGCTCCCCGCTTACAACGCGGAATCTCCCAATTAGAAAGAAACTACTGTACCATTCGACAAATTAACCTGATATTTTTTCTCAGTGTTTCCTGCAGCATTTTTAGCATCCTTTAGAAAGAAATTATTACTTCCTGTCTTTAGGTATCTCAGGCTCAGGCCGGGATAGCGTGGGGAAGAGGATGTTGGAAAGTAGGCCAGGGCCTTCTTTGTATGTACCCTCCTGCCATTTGCCTGGTGCAACTCATGAAAAACCCTGGACAAAGCTCAGTCAGGACGGGCGTTTGCTGGGATCGTTCCCAGGATATTCCGATTGCTAAGCCTATGCTCTGACAACTGAGCTACGGTCGCTCATTGAAAGTCCTGTAGGATCATTTCAGCTGAGGCTCATCAATATGGTTGTTACAGTCTACTTTTCAATACAACAAAGTTTCCGCGAGCTCTTCGAACGATTTTGATTTAGAACAAAATTATAAATTTTAGACGTGGTACGTACATAAATTTCGGAGTATCTCTGATCTAATATAGGGCGAAAATAATCCAAATATCTTAGAAAAGTTGACATTAAAAACAGGAGATTTTTCTCGCCTTTAAATTTTAACTTTTCTCCTGAGCTCTTTCCAGTTTGAAATTTCTTAGCCAGATCTTTGCAATTCCAAGAGACGGAGTGGAGAAGGAGGAGGAGGAGAAGGAAGAAGAAGAAGAAGAAGAAGAGGAATGCAAAAGCCACAGAAAAAAGAACTAAGTCATTGCACTTTGCAAACAGCAAATATCATGAGTTGTTTTCACCATTGTGCTTTGAGACAATTACAGCTTTCGTTCATATACCCAGTACACTTATTTGAATGAAATTATATTCCCCTTCAAATGCATACAACCCGCATATGGTACATTCAATAACGAAACAATACCGTTGATCCTTAAAACAAATCAGTCTTACTATAATAGATTCATACACGGCCGGAAAGAACCGTTGGATACATTACCGCGAACAAGAATAAAATCACTGTCATTTCTGGGGGGTGGTCATGATTACAGGCTATTGAAAAGATAATCATCTTGTTTCACGAATACGTTACAAGAAATAATTTGAAGAATTGTAACAAGAAAGCGGTACATATCTATACATACATTGTACTGTACCCACGTATTAGTACGGTACGTGTGGACACAAGAGGTAAAGGGATATTTATTGGAAGTGAATTGTGAACAGGTCAGAGAAATAGTCAGTCACGATTCTTCAATCTTGTACTATTCGCCCCGTCCAGTCCAGTCGAGTAAAGCAATTATAATTTTACAAGACGAGGTCTTTTGGGCGTCTCCCACGTTTTTTAAGACTTGTAATGTACTTACGTAGAGACGTTCATACGTACACACATACATTTAGAGAGAGAGAGAGGACCAAATGATATGGAAAGAGCGACCGAACGAAATCTCTCTACGTACAGAACACCGAGAGTGTTGGAGCAATTCATTTCGTTTGCGTGCTCTAGTTTGCTGATGATGTTGTTGTTTTAAAGTTTGTGTAAGCTCAGTCTTATAAAAGCGAAGCAAAGGAACAAGCAAATGAGATCATTTTTCTTCTTCTTCTTTCTTTAACATTCCATATCTTTTTTTTCTGCTTCTTATAGTGGGAAGAGAAAGTGGTTTGTCGAGAATGTTGTAGTCGAGCGCTCTTGTTGTCGGGCGGGATGGAGTCTTAAAAAGAAAGAAAAAATGAGTTACTTGCGTTGCGGTCCATATTTCCAGCCGAGCGTGGTTTGCTCTCGACTACAACACTGCAATGAGCAACTTTGCCTCTACTAAAAGGATCATTTATGATTCTTAGTATGTGCTCCAATTGATAATTTACTCCACCTTTTTATCGAAAGACATTTCATACCGTGAAAAATAAAAAGTAATGTCGATTACCCGTTCACTAATCGAAAATATTATCCCATACTTTCAATCTTTTTTTTTTACCCCGGAAATATTACTCTTTCATTTCTAATTTTACATAAACGTTATGAATGTACCACCAGCCCCTCGCCCTTCCTCTTGTTTTCCAATCTATGGATACAAAAGTTACATTTTCCTTCCTCTCGTCAACTGGAACGAAAAGAAATGATTGTCATTTGACAAGTTTGGAATCCGGAAGACAATAATAAATTATCATATACATGTATATCCATATAAATCAAAAGGAAAGGCTGAAATGAACGTTTTCGTTCCCCTCCCCCCACCTTCACACACACAGACAGGCCAAAAAAGAATGAAAGGTGATATAATTTCATACCGTCACGTAGTTTTATATTCGTTTCGAAATCTAAGCTGAATACAAAAAAAAATTTTTTTTTAATCAATTGTGCAACGTTAGACATTAAATATACATAAAATATTTTCTAATTTCCTTCGATTTGTTTGGTGTTAAAAACATTCCATTTATCAAATCTCGGCTTGTATTCTTACTTCCTCATATCTAATCTAATTTCTATTACATATCTTCTGGATATTTTGAAGGTTTCTACGATTTTTACTTTTCGGTAACTAGAAACAAAAGTGGCAATAATCTTTTATAGCTGACAAATATAGTTAATATTTACTGATACCATGAAAGAACTCTGATCATTTTCTGCAGAAAATGCGAGCGTGAGTATCACTTAATTGGGTGCGTTTAGCTAATCAACATAATATTTTAATCAGGCTCGTAGCCAAGGAGGGTTAGGAGGGCTCTGCCCCCTAAAATTTTCCTAGCCCCCAACCAATACTTTACATACATTTGTGAATATTGTTATTGTCTTGGCCTCTCCCTAAATTTGGTCTACATAGGGGAGAGGATGTTCCAAAATAGCCGGCCATGGCTTAGTTTGGATTGTCTGGTGTGATTGAGAGAAAACCCTGGAAAAAAACCTCAGTCTGGATAGACGGCCGCTGGGATCGTTCCCAGGAACTTCCGATTGCTAAGCTCTATCAACTGAGCTACGGCCGCTCGATCTCATTGTAGAAGTACAAAATAGAGTTCATTCCCGAAAGTTATTATCTGTTTAGTTGTACTCAAATTCCAATAATAAACAGGAAAACCCATTTGGTGGATTCGAAACATTTATATAATTTTTCGTCCGTTAGCATTAGCATAGAAGCTTACAGGTTGATGTTAAGTGGAAAACCAGTTAATTAACTTTAACGTCGTCATTGAAGGACTAAACACATAAATAAACAGCTGTTCATTTCACTTTTATAGTGAAGGTAGACCAACCAAGTGATTCAAAGCAAAAAAAGTTACGTTATTTCTTTAAAAGATAATAATTTTCTTTCATGAAACCATTCTGTTTCATTGCAATAAAAAAGATACAAGTTACACAGTATTTAATGGGAGAAAATTGTAATATTTCATTTTCACTATTTTTGTTTTGTTCTTTTGTAAGTAGAAGAACTTCTTCAATCCGGACTTTCACATTGACCTTGGCAAGAAACATTCATTGTCTGATATAGCAAAATGGCATCTGTCAACATAAATTTTGCAATAAGGGAATTCCTAAGATTGCAACTAACCAAACCCAACACACCTTTTATGAAACTGGTTTTACATTCGTAGAACTTTTGTTTTTTTTTTAAAAAAGAAGAAGGATACAATATTTTTTTGTGCTGAAAGACCAGAGAAATGCATTTCACAATGTTATCATTTTAAGTATGTCATTTAACATACCTTGTGGATGGACGAATGCTGGCAAAACCAGTATGAACATTGCTTTTTTATCTGACACACGTGATACACACATACATTTTCCTACTCTGAAATAAGAGAGCGCCATTTGACAGGCATTGGCTCTTTGCTACAGAGCAGTTCGTGTGATCCTATACTTAAAGACACCCACACATTCTCTGGAGGTCAAGAAATCATAGACTTCTTAGAACGGATACATTTCTTTATTGCTCACATAAATTTTCCTGTTCTTCGACGACAAACACAATTGACACATCTCAGTAATCGCAGAACAATTTCGTGTCTATTCGAAACCTGCAATTCCATTTCAATTGTTATGTCTTTATCGCATAGTACATCCCAATACACGTCTGGATGACTGTGCACATGGACTGTAAAAGAACTTAGCAACACGCTGTAACTGAAATAGGGATTGGTCAGGTCTTTTGTCTGAGTCCGTACATTGACATTGAACATTGCCTTTTGTAGGTTTGATGTCGATTTAATTTGCGGGTCGGTCACTGACATTATGAATCATTTGATTTATTTATGGCCTGTTTCCTAAATCCATTGGTCTTGTAGGTTGGGTTGCGTACGGCACAGGCGTTGAAGGCACGAGCGTAAATCGAGCTTTGTTGCCGTTGCAACTGAATTCGGAGAACAATAAACACAGGATCAAGCTTTTAATATAAGATCTGCCGGCTGCACTCTCATACATGTCAAATCTCTAAGCATATAAGCCTCTAATATGCATATTTGCAATGTATATAAGTAATTGAAGAAACAATTTGTTTAAGTTTGTTGTTCAGGAAATAATTTAGTGCAAAACTATGATACCAGAAAGAAAATTAATTCTTTAGTTTACCAGAAAAAGAAAGTAATTAATACACTTTATGTCTGATGGCATGCAGTCGTTCTGGAGAACTGAAAACGAAAATTGAAACCAAATTGATATGTGGAGAAAGGGCGCCGAGAATTAAAAGACCGCTTTCCATATCTTAAAGCAGTTATTGTTATTATTATTAAAAAAAATTCAAAAGTTGGGTTGGCCAAAGAAAAGGAGGTCCAGAATAATATTACGTCCTGCAACAGTTGATCACTGTGACATGCAGTATATTATTGTGTACGAGCTGAAAAATAATGTCTGTCGTTCGACACTTATCAACACTATGTTAGAAAATGTGTGATGTAACAATGGCGGTACCATATAAGTGATGTACTGTTTTCTTTTGTCTCAGGAACGATGATGATGATGCTACCAGTAGGGGAGAGAACATTCTTGATGGAAACTTAAGTTAAACATAATTCTTTCAAAACATGTCGTAAAAGCTGTTCAATACAACATTGAACAAAGACCATCTAAAGAAATCTATCACCCTCTATAGTGAGAACCATCGTCCGTGAAATAGATGAAAGCGGTACAATACTTACATATCCATGTACACTATTATATTTTTACATTGTTACATCATATAGTTATAACTGATTCAGTACTGATTAATACTGTCTAAAAAAAAAAAATCAGTACGCAATAATTACGGTACGTCATGTTGTCCAAACATTTCTAGACTAGATATTTTCTGGGTCTCTTTTCTTTGGACAACCCTATCCTAGCCGCACAGGATATCGGGACAATTTCGGCCGCGCCAACCTTGATCGATATTGGCCATTACTGGCCCAGTATCGAGCTGATATCCGCCCTATGTTTTGCGCTGTTAGGTTCTCTTATAACAAAGAGACTATAGAGTTGTTTCATAAATATAAAGATGTCGATAATATTCGAATTATTGACAGGACAGTAAAGAAGTGCAACCATCTTGGCACAGAAGTCCTTAGTTCAAAGAAAAAAGTATTATTAACTACTTAGCTACCTGAGTACTTTGCAAGTGACATTACTGTTTGCAGAAAGAAAATTTAACAATAACGTGTAACACTCTCCTAAGCGATAATAATAGTCCATTTTGTTATTTCAATCTTTTTAAGTGGTGATCGTAAAAAGTTTGATTCAATTTTACCTCGCTTTTGTCAATACTTATCGACCTAATTGGTAAGTACTGTAAATACATGCAATTTTCCATGGAACTCAAACATCTAATTATGCAGATTAAATACAATGCTTACGTTCGTTACCTTTTTGTCTGTACAAAATAAATCACATTTCATCAACATGAAAAATTATTCTATTCTATTGTTCCCACTGCCCTAAATTTAAAATATGACTGGCAATATAATTCGGGATTATGAAACATTCACACGAATGTGGCACCCGAGGCCACCAACACCGAAAGGAAACCCATTTTAAGAACAACTGAAACTATCCATCAAAACAGGATATGCGCTTGTTCTCCCGTTCAAATTTCATACCGTCATCTCCGAATTGCCAATAATCCCGTTAAGTGCAATTTGTTTCTAAAATATATAAATTGCATTATCAATAATAGTAATAATAACAATGAAATGAATGTAGAACGTGACCTTTTTATATATTCAAAAAATATAGCCACTTAAATCGCTGTTGGAAACCAAAATAACTTTAACAGAGGGAGAAGGGATAAGAAAATTTGCAATTTTTCAAAGTAAAGGTTCGTTTAGAAAGAGAGTCTTGAGAACTGTTTCGCAAGGCGACCGACCGACCCGTTACTGTAACAGGTGGCCTACTTTTTCTCCTCACCTCAACCAACAGACTTAGAAGCGGTATGTTGAATGGTGGATGGAGCTTAAGTGTAGCGGACCCAACAGAAATGTAAAGAATGGGAGAGAGAGGGAGGGGATATCTATTTTGTTTTTGAATAAAAAAAAAAGAATAGGAGAAAAGAAAAGGAAGACAATTTTCACTGTGTGTGTGAACTAATCGATCTCATGCAAATCATGCTGTGAGCGCTGTGGGTGCTTTGGGAGAACTTAATCATAGCACTTTCACATACCGTAGGAAACGGGTACAATGAAAGAACAAAAATAAAGCTAATAGAGGTAAAACAAAGTCCGAATAGAATTAATTCCGTAAAAGCCTCTCTCTCTGTCTCTGTCTCTCTCTAAAGAAGATTTCTGGCACTTTGACCATTCTTAGGCTATTTAGTTCTCTCCGTATAATCATTATAACAATTTTTTTTATAGATTACTCTCTAATTCTTGCCATGATACTTTATTTAGAATGTTCTTAAATATACCCAAAGGATTTTATGTTCTTATATCGGTTAGAAACTTTATTATATGATTTAATAAGATTTAACTCTATACGTACCATTTACTCTTAAATTATTATTGGACTATAAATGCAGATTAGTGATTTGCACTTGATACGTTTGTATTTCACTGTTAATATTCAAGGACATATTATGACTAAAATATGAACTGAAAGTAAAAGGCATTGATAAATATTAATAAAAGCATTCACTTATACGAAATAAAATAAATTAAATCAGTAACAGAGAAATTCATGAATTTTTTTTTCTCTTTACACAAAGATTTTTTCTTCAGTTTTTTTTTTCTTTTAAAATATATTCAAGAACAATTGTGTACTTGAACCCGTTTAGAAGTTTAAAAATCAAGCAACTGAAATGAATTTTACACTTACTAGTCATATAATTACAATTTGTTGTATTATTAAATATATAGAGCAATAAATGAAAACCAAAGATGAATTTGAAAAGTATCTACCACCCAAATTGCTCGTAATTACCCTTTTCAACATAAATTTATTATTATAAAAAATGTATTATTTTTCTTTTAAATTTTATTTGCGCTTGAGATGTTTTCGCATAACTTTGAAGTGAAAGGGTACGAATACCTGAAATCAAAATAGCACTTAGTTTCTTAATACTAACGATAAACTAAAGTGCGTGGTGGAACCGCCTGAAAGGGCTCTTTTGTTCACTGGAGACTTAAGGAATCAGCTCAACGCTTCTAGTTGGCGTATTCCTGGCTTTTCACACCATCTTTACTCAAGGAACTCCCTATTTGTTCTTATCATTCTCGGTGAACATGCAATTGAAAGCTCACACCGGGAATCAAACCAGAGTCCACTCTTACTAAAAGACTAACTAACCACTTAGATTCAGCGGAGCTCGGCTTTCACTTTTTAGTATCAAACTTGGTTAAATAAATTTACACCATCAACAACTTTTAGATAATAATGATAATAATAGTTTTCTCCAAATTTATATAAGAAAATCCATTTAGAAAAGAAGAAAACGGAGGAAGTAATTAATAATTTTTGCAGCCTTCTGAGCGTAGCTGATGTCCGAGGAAGGCCAATTGACAAAATGCAACCTGCTTTAAGAAGAAGAAGAAAAAAAGAGAAGATATGGATGGCTTCCGGTCCCAAAACAAAAGTTGAGAAATCCTTGGGATTTATAATACATTTTATGGAATATCCTGTCAAGAAATTTTAAAACAAAGTGCGCCCAGTCCTTGTGCTTAACTAGATTTTTTTCTGGGCTTTTTTTTATTTCTTCATAAGAAAATAACACCATAACTAAAATACGGGCATTATCTTGTTTCGTTTCAAAAGAAAACGGATTTACGTGTCGTTAAGTACTAATGGTATAAACACCCATCATTCAGTCTCATGATGAGCTTATATTTAATTCTATAGAATTTTGTGTTAAGGAATTATATACAATGCACCGTAGAGTGCGTTGCACAGGGACCAAGGTTGAACTTAGGATATGTGGTAAACTATGTGATAGGCTCTTTATGTCCTCGCCTGAACTGTCTTGGCATTGCTTTTAATGACTTACATAAAAATGCCAGAATTACCGTCTCAGTTTCCGTACATATATTTTATTTTTGAAATGGAATAAATGAATGCATAACCTGGTAAGCACTTTTGAGTCCAGCTGGTTCACTTCGAAGTATAAATGCTGCTGGATTTTCATTTAAAGTATTTCGGGAATTTTCAGTCCTGTGTAGAACTTGCAGTCATATTTCATTTTGTTCGAAACAAAAGAATGCACTTCAATTAAAGTCAACGTTATTAATTGTATTAAATAGGTCTTCTACATATTTTTGTAGGCTGTGTAAGAAAACACATCCTTGAACTATTCAACTGATGAGTGGGGAAAAAGTAGTTCTTCAGCTTTGTCATCTTATAAGAGTAATAATAATGCCAAGAATCTTCTCTTACGTATTTTATTCTTTCATTTGATGACGGTAAAGAAAAGTTATAATTTTCTTTTTTAACTTTATGGAATCATGTTTAATTAGTTACTCTTTGACGCTTATATAATTCAGCTACCTCTTCAAAAAAATATTACATTTCGTCGTCTTCTAATGTGGTTCCTTTTCCCAGGGAATCCACAATTCCGTGTAGACCATTTATCGTCCATCTTGTCCTTCTACCTATGTTACTGACTCATCTTTACTTTATCGTCTTCGCAAACTTATATAGAAACCCCAACCTACTTCTTGAAATCGCTTTGAAGTGTAGCATCCTGTTAAATTTTTGCTATGTTCCCTTTAAATCTGAAAGTCTTATAAAAATGTTTAATTCTGATCCTTTGTTTCGGGGCGGGCGTAAGCCATAGTGCTGTTACCGACCATTAAATTCATTTTATCTTATCTTATCTTATCCTTTGTTGCATCTAGTAAAATGCATGGCCCACACTCTAAAACATTCTTGGATAGGAGGGACAATATGAGTATAGTTAAGCGATTTTTAAAAAGAATTATCGTTGTCGTAACGAAAACTGTGGTCATATATACGATGTGTGACGTTTCAGCAGTTACAATAAATGTTAAATCAGCATTGTTAATTGAGTATTATTAAATTTACCATATGTTTAACAATATTATTAACAATACTCATTTGTTAGGACGGAACTAACCATAAATTATTGTTGATTTAACATTATTCAAACATCAATTTTTTGCGCATGCGTACACAGTTACCATACTTCTTGTTACGGGATGTTTAACACAAAAATGTTAAATTACTGCAAACTCACTGACCTTGACCTTTATGATGAGTTCTTGATAATTTTGATGATGCAGATGATGATCAATATAATAACATTAATATTTACATGTGCGAAGATATTTACGCATGTTTGTATTACATTTTGTTACTGTTTATTTTACGTTGATATATTTGTGGTCAACAGATGGCAGCACCATTTTTATAAAGGAAGATCTTAGACACTGGAGGTTTATTATTGTTATATAATCGGCTTATACTTTACCAAATTAAACGTAGGATTATTGTTTTTTTCTAAATGACATACGTTTAAAGAAATTGCTTAAAGGATTTTGGAAAGAATGGCACATGGATATGTATTCTTGCATATATTATTGTGAAACTTTGTTACAAGTAAAAGAAAAGAGACTTGCCTAACACTATTCTCTTATAGGAGCTGAATCTAGTTCAAGCCTATCTCCCAGCAGGATTTTTTTTATTGGTTTGAATATCACTGCAAAATATTATTACTACAAAGACAAGCTGTTGTAAAACGTATAATACCAATACATGAAGCTAGTCCATTTTGGGTTGACTTATTGTAAATTCAACAATAAAGTATTGTTAGTTAGCGTATGGTAATTGGTAAACTTTTGCGAACAACCAAGCAAGTATTGTTGAATTAACAAAACACGTTTAACGATAAATATTTCATAAATGCAACTATTAAAATTATTGGTTCCAAAATAACCACATTTTATGGTCCAGTTGCCCATGCTATTGTTATATCTGCTATATCTTTTTTTTTTTAGGATGGTAGATAATAGATTATTTTAAGTAACGCTATAACTGAAGGGAAAACGATGAAACTCCATTTATGGTCTATTTGCAACTAGTGGTTCCATCTGTCAGTTCACGAGGTATACTACAATGGTGCAATATACCTAGAACAATTACTGTTCACGTTAATAAGAATGTTTAAACAATTCAATGGGACATGAAGCTTTATTTTTCATTATTTTGCCAAATGAGTCCAGATTGAGTTTCATCGTTCCACCCCCCCCTCCCTCAACTATGATTCTTCAATTATGGAATTACTATATAAAGAAGTCAGTACGAAAAAAACAATTGAGTAATTCTACCATTAATGTACTCAACTCAATCTGTTTCTTCAATATTGTTATTTTTATTGAATTTATTTATGTTCTTTGTGTTCTTCTCTGATGCCCAGGCCGGGATAGTGTTGGAGAGAGGATGATGGATGGTAGTCGGACAGGGTCTAGTTTTGTAGGTACTATCCCGGTACTGGCTTTCTTGGGAGTCTTATTACGTGTTATTATTATTATTTGTTAACTCTGCCTTTTTTCAAAGTATTGTTGCGCGTAAAAGTTTTTGTTAACTCTACCTTTTTGGGGGGTATTATTGCGTGTAAAAGTTTTGGTTAAATTCGGTTGTGTTTTGAGTCTTATTACGTGTAAATATGTCCGTTAAATCTGCATTTCTAGGGTGTTCTTATTGACTTTCTTACCAGCGTTATTCAATATAATCAATCCATCCATTGATTTACCAAAGGTTCTTACTTAAACCAAATTATGATAAGAACGCGATCATTGAAAAACTTTACGTCCGATAGAACGTATACACCCTCAACCAGATGCCAACACAAGTATCGGTGTAGAGAAAAGTTTGGAAAGAAAGACATTGTTATTCCAGACTTTCGATAGAAGATCATTTCACTTTTTAAAGCTTTATCTTTGTTCAGTGAAGGGCACTAAACCACGTCCCTGTCTATTCACCCATTAAAGACCTTAAGTAATAATAATAATAATAATAAAACGAGAGGTTTGTTTTGGCGAACAATGAATTGCATAGGAAAGTAATTTCGAAATTTAGTGCACGCCACGAGACCAGTCTTCATGCACACACTTCACAGTCGCTCCACTTCACTTGCTGAGCAGAATAACTGTTAACTACTTTCAGACCAAATACCTTGACCCTTACCCCGGCAAAAGTTCTTTATCCATATTCCTTGTGTTGTTGTTTCTTGTTTAATGGGAGGAGTCAAGAATTATAGTATAACATTCTCTTACAAGGCCGCAAAAGAAGTGTTGCTATCTCAAAATCTTGTTTTTATTTAATAGAATAAATTATAATATCTACATGGATTCTCGTCATACGTAAAAGGGCATAGTAAAGGTGGGGGACGTTTGGGTGTGGCTCCTATCGGCACCTTCAGCGTTGGTTTTCAGCGTCGTAGAGGTAAAATCACTATAGCTAACGTGTTGTCAAGGAATAAAACTGGGTAATATGTTAAAGTAACGCCCTTTCAGCTAGCTAATAGCGGATGGAAAGAATTTTTAGATAGAGAAAGATATAGTTAATATCTTCTCCTTTATGTTAGGTCAAGTTATCTGATTTCATTCTTCTCCACTGGTAGGTAACCTGTTGCCCTCCTAATGATAATGGTCTTATTGCAAGTATCAGTATCAACCTTCCTAATGACTTTCACTGTTTTCCATCGGTCCACTAAGCAAATACGCACAAGGTTAGTTTTAATAAATTTCCTGATTACCTTAACCGTTTATAATCTGTGTTTGGATTCTTTCAGATTCAGATATTTTCTGTCGGTGGGGGTGCAAGTCTCCTCTTGACAAACAAGTCTCCTCCTCTTTACAGAACACATTCTCAATCAGATTCTAGCTAACAACTTCAACAAAGTTAATTATGTACGTATAGAGTATTCGAATCCTCACTAGATGGTGCTAGGTCTTTTTATATTATGAAGGAAGATCTTTAAAATTAATTAGGGATTTACACAAAATGCTAATGAACAAAAACTATAATTCCGGGAAAGTAAAAAGCACACTACCAAACTATTCTGACGCTTAACCAAGATAAGTTTTTGAAGTTGTTAAACGTTACGTATAACGTTACACGTTAATTTCTACAAAGATAAAGATTTGGTTAATGTTGTACAGGAATGATTATTAAATTGTCTTTACCATATAGGACCATGGTAACTAATTATAATATGGGGAAGGGGAAACTCCCGTTGTAAGGAAAGGAAAAAGTCAGGGAGTGAAAGTTCACACGTAAAACGCATTAATTTCCCCTTGAGCTAAAATGTTCTAAATAGTCCGTGACATTTTGCACCAGAGTGACCTGGCATTGGAAGGGGAAAAAAAGAGAAGTAATTCAACCTTCAAATATATACACTACTTGATTGTGGTTTCTTGTGTAAATGCAGTCAATCCTTGCAGAAACTTGAGATCTCTCTCTCTCTCTCTCTCTCTCTCTCTCTCTCTCTCTGAATAGAATTGAATTTATTTTTAGGCCTTTAGGCATCTCTCTCTCTGTATCTCGATGATCAGTTGACTTTTACTATATATGACTTGGTGTCGTCAATTTTAAAAGTTTTTCCTGTAAAGTTGATTCTAGTTCTCATCTCTCTCTCTCTCCCTCTCTCTCTCTCCCTCTCTCTCTCTCTCTCTCTCTCTCTGTGTTTTTTTTTGGGGGGGGGGAATCTAGACAATATCATTGAAAAGTCAATTCCGAAAAAGTAAGCACTATCCACGTCAATTTAGGATAGATTTGCCCTAGTTTACGTTCAATACCACTCTTCCGAATTTGAATTTTTATTTATAGCCTTTTGGCATATTTGTCTCAGGCTGGAATGGGATGGTGAAGGTACCGTTCAGACCCTTTCTTAAGGTAGGCTGCTGAAACTGAGGAAAATCGTGACCACCCCTCTGCACAGACTAGTTAGAGTAACCTTAGAAACACTTTAATTTCGAAAATAAAATATAGACTACATTTTCCGCTCGGCAATTGAAAAAAAATAATGGAAGTAATTTATTTGATTAACAAATTTGGATTAAAGTAGCAGCTAGTGCCTAGGCACTTCGCAAGTTAGAGGGTTGACATCCAAAGGCAATCACTCTTCCTGGGATAGAAATGACAGGAAGGAAGAGGACCGAAATGTACCATCACTACATTCGTCTGTTAGTATCTAGGAAAAACACTCAAAATAATAGACGTATTTGAGTGAAATTCGAACCCACGCCACCTTCCCAGTGCTTACCTGAAGTCATCGATCGGGACTACTACACTACGGAAGCTGGGTATCAGGGATGATATTTTGAATTAATAAATATTTAACAACAGTTTAAGATACGGCATACTTTTTATTTTCTGAATTTCATTTTAGAGGAAAAAATTAGGCGGGAAACTATTAATCTGGAAGGTTAAAATTTTAAGTCATTATTCTAACTAAAGATTTTCTATTTCCCTTCGTCTCATCAGGCGCCTATAACAGAACAGCATCTCAAAATATTGACCAAAACTTTATTGTCCGTCTCCACTGAGTAAAAAAGGAAAGAGAAAAACGTCAAATAAATGTTTAATATAAAGTTAAGGTAGGCCCGATGACAACGTACTTTTTTCTCTACCTGTTTTCGTTGGAAGTTCTAAACTACGTTACACACTTGAGCGCAAGTAATGCAAAAATAACACAAGAAAAAAGATGTAGCGTTACCAGATAGTAAACCACAGTCACTGAACCCAAATCTGAAATAAGTTTTTCTATATCTACACTCGTTTATAAGGGCTCTAGTGTCGTTTACATAATGAGACGAAGAAAGTGATTTTCTTAAATCCAGTTAGATGGCTACACTGTATATGTCAAGAGGACTTCTTGTTAATGATCCCGAAACGTCTCATTTACATTTAGATAAGATGTTCTTTACGAAAGTTAAGTACGAAACATGTAAGTATTTCTGCTGTCTTTGCCCTCACTACTGTTGCTAATAACCTAAATGATGAATGAGTTCATTCAATAGGAAATAAAAAAAATACACACATTCTGAATAGTTTTCAACAGTACTTTATCTAACAAGACCACTTATTCAAGCAATACGTTACAATATTATATAGAATATCACTCTAAATAATAAACTGCATGTGTACACGTGCTTTGGCAGTTTTTTATTAAAACAAAACTGTTGTGGTGCAACTTTTTACATATACATAGTAATAATATATTTTTAGTTTTTTTTTGGTAAGATTTAAAATATATATACTAGACCATATTTTATATGATTTTTTATAGTAAGATATAATTTTCACTCTTGGCAACACTGGTTTTATGCAACGGTGTGCAAACCAGTTTCACTTTCAGAGGCTGTCTGTCCTTTTAGCTTCTTGACTGCTCCCAATATGGTGATCTCATTTTTTTTTGAGCCCTTGGAGATCCGCCCCCACTTCACTAGTGAGAATAAAACCAAAACTGAGCTCACGACATAATATTTGCTAACTTAGTAACTTTGTACCTAACTGTGCAATTGTTTTGCATATATACAGGGTGTTTCCAAAGAAAATGTTACAAAATTTCATGGTATAAAACTTTCCAGAGAGGAAGGAAAGAGTCGATAAATTTTGTATTCGAGAAAAATCGACTCAGAAATTCAAAAAAAAATGCTAAATTTGAATTAGAAATATGGTTAAACTAAGCTAACTACAACGATAAAATATATTCCATGCATTTAGTATTTTTTTGGGGGGGGGCGTAATAATTGTATTGCACTAAATTGATTATTGCTTTGTTTGTAGCACTCTATTCAGAAAGTTTGTATAGTTTGAATGGCTGTGCAGTGAAATTCAATCACATAACGTGTACCTTCTAAATACCTATGAAACTAATAACATATCCAATAGATTTTTCAGTAATTTATAGCATTCGAAATGCTGATCGTGAGCGATAGCTAATCTGAGGATTCTTCTGTTCTCTGATTGGACAAGAACTCCACATACATAATATTTTCAAATTGAAGGAAGTTCAAGAATCACATCGTTGTAAACACTTGGGATACGTAATATAATATTATCGGAAGTAAAGTAACATTTACCAGGAACTACACGGAGTTAAAGTTACAGTAACTGTCTTTTACACATTCTGAACTTTGTCTGCCAGTAGCCTAGGAATGGAGGACAGGCACGTGCCTAAAAGAATTTCGAAAGACATGCCGCACGACTTATTTTCCAGTAGAAAACTTTGCCGATGGCGCCCCATCACCTTGACCCTCCATTGCTAAACTACCGACAGCCTTGTAACTTCCTTTAATTTCCAACAGAGAGTACAAATTAGCAATATTAGCTTTAATTATTAGAAAGTAATGTACATCTGATATGCTAAATTCCTCACAAACCCCTTCAAATATCGCACGTCAGGCCTTCGTGGTCACAACGTCCACTGTTTTTTTAGTTTCTTTTTTAAATACCAGATGGGAAACGAGCAAAAATCAAACTGAGGAAAGCGGCTCCGATTATACTTACGAATATGTATCAAATGCGCTACTTAATATTTTGAATTTATTTATTCTAGTCATTATATTTGAAGACCCGTAATAGCCCAGCTTTTCAAATTACCAATGTAAAATAAAAATCTTCAAATCGTGGATGAGTTCATGTAAAATATATTTATAACTTCTAGCGCAGTTTAACGAAATTTAGATCTTGTTTGCTATTTCTCAGGTATTTGATTTCAAAATGTTTCTAAATTAAAGAGAGGGATGAGTCCTAGTTCTTTTAATACCTTTGAGGTACCGTATAATGTATACCGAGAGTTTTCCAGAGATATGATTATCACTTGACCTGTCTTGCCACTAACAAAACCTGTTTTCGGAGGCCTTGTCCGATTAAGTCAAATTACACTTGAATTTTTGTCAGCTAAATTTCTACTTCTCCTTTCTAATGTTACTTCTTTTAAAATATATTCCTATGTTTAAATTTAACAGTTATGTTGCATAACAGAGATATTACATTTCTCTAGTTGGCAACTATGCATGCATATAAATTACAATTTTAGCGTAACACCTCAACAAGCACTCAAATTACCCTTTTGCATATCACTGAGAATGACATGAGCAGTAAAAAAAAATCTTGGTTCGTAAATCTTTTGAGGTAAGCTTTAATTATTGCACGACTTTTAACCGAGCAGAAAATCAGTGAAGGCAAACGGTGTGTCTGTCATTATAGTATTGTTGTTTCAATAGCCCCATATTTCAAAACAGTTGCTGCGCAGTGAATGAAAGTACTGTAATAAAAGACATGTGATTTCAGCAACCGAAGAAAAATTCGTGACTGAAAGGTCACGGGTGGCAAAACCACCCCCGGGAGTGAAAGAAAACTACACACAATAGGTTCGCTGATTGACATTTTGATTCTTAAACGTGCATAATTTTTTTCTTTCGAATGTATTGCCCAGCATATGTCACGAACTTCTTGTTTCGACTGATTATGTTACCAAATAAGGCTTAAATCATACTATCTAAAGTTAAAAAACGTGAGCGATTAGTTATCTCTTTCACTGGTAAAGTAATATCAAATTGTATCAGAGAGAGAAAAGGAAAAAGCGATTGGAATTGTTCTCAAGAATGTTTAAGGCATTTCATGTGAATTGTGGAATGTTCAATTATAATGGGAGTCACAAAACCCATTGCTATACATTAAAAGTTTCCCTTTGATGTAATGTGCTGGGAATAATTCGTCAGGGATAAGAAGCACATTTAATAATACAGACATTTTAAAAGTAAATTTTGGTCTAATAAAACACAAACAACCAAATAATTTATTTAGGAGTTCCTTAAGGCTCTTTACTGGGTTTCATTGCAACTTTTTTGTTTAGTTTCGGCGATTATCAAACGCATAGTCAAGTAAACAAAAATAATGGTTTTTAGTAGATAATATGACACTAAAAACTTAATAGAGAAGCGAAATGCAAAGTTAAATTGCATGATGGCTGTAGCCTCAAATGACATGAAAGGTCAGTAACGTATTTTTTTTAATGGTGTAATAAAATTAATTTCTTCCATAGTTACTTCCGCTTTTCATTGTTAGTAATTGCTACTATTTTAGCATTATTTATAGATAATACTAGTAGAGACTTACGCTTTTGTTTTATTTTCATATCCATTACCATTTCCCATTCATGAGCTAAATATGGTCAATTTTCGATATCAGACAGACGGTATTTTACTAAATGTAGGTAATTTGGATCAGTTGGTTGCATAAATTTTAGTTACGTCCAAACATTCTCTGGATATGACGTTGTCACAAAATTGCTTTCGGTACAATCCGAAAGTTGCAGTTAGGACTGCAATTTTCACATTTTGATATGAAACATTGATATTGCAGGAGACTCGAAAAGTCATCGATATATCGAACGTTACATACCGAAATATACTTCGAAGTCGAATATCGATATTAAACCTATATTGAAGGATTTTTGGAAATTCAATATCGGTCATATCCAAGTATCGTTGAAATCGAATGTTGTTCATGATCGAACATCGATCGTAATGAAATATTTTTCAATATCGATATTCAATTATTTTCGATATTAAAAATGTCCATTGACGGATCGATATATCAAAATTCGCAAATTTCTAATTACAGATCTCAATGCTATTCATTATATCAAGTTATACAGAACAAAAAATGTTGTAAAAGTTATTTTCTATCTAACAGAATTGATGTAAATTTTTTGATGGTAAAATGAGAAAATAGCAGCAACACGTACTGGTAGTTCATCTTTAAGTATCGCAATAAAAGGGCATGAATTGTAGAACAGTCCTTTGACTGCAAAGTTCACTGTCCCAATTGGAATTAAAGATTTAGTGTGAAGGCGCTTTTACAGGAGAGTGTAGGCAGAATAACTGGAATGAAGATGCTTCTGAAGAGGAAAAACACAGTAGATGTAGGATGAAACGGAAGATTTTTTACACCTACGAAACACTACACAGATCGACTATAACTATAACTATGTATATACTATAACAATAGCAAAGACCATTTTGTTTCGTTTGTACAAATGACTGATCGTATATGTCAATAGTCCAAATTAAACTCGTATAATAAAATCCACAGGGTCGAATGATATTGTTCTGAACGAAAAGTACTAAATACACAATTTTATTGGTTGTCACTGAAAAATGAAAGCAAATTACTAAAACTGATCCTCCGTACGAAACAGAAAGAAATTTACATACGTTCATTATTAAACCTAAGTGCCAATTTAAATCCCCAATATTAACTTCAAATTCAGTCTAATAATATATAGGGTGACTACAAATGACTTCGATTCCAAAAGCTTGTATGACTAATGGTATATATTAACGAATAAGTTGGTTTCTGAAACTCGGTATCATTATTCTGAGAATATGACAGGTGTTGCGGACACTCTCTACTAATTTATCCCATTCTTTCGCTTCTGCGCACAAAATATTTCCAGGGTAGCAGTGTTAAATGTTATTGGTGCCACTCTTGTGTAATATAGAAGAAAACGTAAATTAGTTGAACAACAAATAAAACTGAAAAATTTAAACGATAGTTACCTGTGAAGCCTCAATCAAATCTAATCAAACATCTTTACGGCGATCTGATTTCAAACCAGCAAATTCTCATTATATAATAAGAGCGCAGGATGTACCAGAAGAATGAATATATTTAAATCTATCTTTCACGAAAGAGCTTTTCCCCAGGACTGGCGCATGACAAGTGTAAGAGGTGACTCACTTCTTACTGACCTGAATGAGACGAGTCACAGACTAAGATACTTGGTTTCACAATTGAAATCGGTAGTTGGAAGAAGGAAATAAACGCGAAAAAAAATGAAAACGTCATGTTTTCGCGTAAAACATTGCCTATTGAAGAGATACACAACCCCAGTTCAAAGCAAGAAATTGTTTATACAATACAATTTCTTTCTTGACACTGGCACTGTGAATCTCTTCACTGAGAGACCTTTGGCACTTTTCGCCGTTTTAGATTTGATTTCCTTCTTCCAACTAGCGATTCAATTACTTTTTGTATACTAAAATAAACAATATAACTACTACTAATAATAAAACATTAGTAATACATTAAAATTTTTTGTATTCTGATCAGATTCACCCACAGGCTGCTCTACCGCCTCGCCTTTATTAACAACTAACTGATTTCCTGCCGATGCTGCTGGGTCCAGAGGTTTGTCGCCCCCTCACCCCATGCGGGGTGAATCGAAAAACTAAGATAGCCGTTGTTGCTAATGAATGCCAAATTTGCCCACTTGGAGGTAGTCAACCCGGCAAACTATATTGTGGTGTGGGTTCTCTGCCTGTAAGGATATATATGACAATCATGACTTTTAACTGATTTTATGTCACCGCTTCTTTCCCCCACAGTAATTTTTTTCAGGTTGTAAGTGATACATGTACCAAGTTTGGTCGAAATTTCTCCCGGCGTTCCAGAGCTGTGCTGCAACAAACATACATCTATCAATTTTATATATCATCATCATCATCATCATGCTATTCAGCCGTTTTCTATTCACTGCTGGATGAAGGTCTCTCCCTTTTCTCTCCACATATATCGTCCTGCTGCCATTGTATATAACTACTACATAATAACTAAAATACGTTAAGACAATAGCTAAAATAATTCTATATCGAAATAAGACTTATGAAGATATGGTAATAAATACATAGTTAAAGATATTTAAAAGGTAAAGAGCTATAACGATAAAATAAATAAATCAGCTACTCATAGGTGTCAGTGCTACTCCCCTGTCTGCTTTCACATAAGTAAATCAAGTACCATGTTATTGAATTTTAGATATCTTGCAACAGAAGTAATATTGTTCGAGACGTTAAGTAACTTTTTATAGTAAGACCAATGAACAGAATTACCAATATGTTAAAATTTGAGAAGACTATTATCTCTAAGCGCATTCATAGATTAATGTTTTAATTTATCCATGGAATTCGTTCTTTTGAGAAAAAAAGTATAAGCTGAAAAAAGTTCTTCCTACTATATTTGTTGCATATTGTCAGAATATTTGAAGAAGGCAAATCAACTTACTCATCATATTAGTGTTGAAAAACAATGTATACCGGTAGTAAAGATTATCGGTAGCAGAAGAGATTTTGATACATTACGTACTGAGTTTTAACTGTGATTTTAATTTCCAGTAGGGCAGATGTGATAAAAATTTATCTATCGGAACAAAAGCATAGTCGAATGAACAACTCCATTCCGCAACTGCGACAAATTGGGTTGCTGTGCGCTGCTCTGCCATCCAGCGGAATTTTGCAGTACCAAACTCATGACCACGGTTTTACATAACGTGACTGTATTATACTCAACCGGAAACGTAACGGCTTCTGAAATATAGAATCTACCCTGGAACTTTTGTGACAAAGTTTACAAAGGAGAGGATACATGAAGACCGGTCGTGTGACTGTACACATGTTGTATGAGGAACTTGGTATCATTCGATTCGCAGAGTTTGTGTAGGCTGTGTTTCAAAATGTCCAATTTGCAATAAATAAACGAAATGACATATATTGCTAACTTTTCAATGAATTTCACATATGTGCGTGTGGGCGCGTGTGTGTCAAGGTTAGAGACGTAAGTTGAAGATAATGAAATATATAATAAATATTCTTCTTAAGACAAATAACATTTGCTCATCGTTAGCCCATGCGGAGGTAGCCTTGAAATAATAACAATAATAAAAGAAAGAAACGAAAGGAGATATAATATTTTGCATGAGATTCATAACAGATTTTGAGGCATTGAATGATGACTACGCCTTTGAATAGCGTGCTAAAAGGACATTATAATCTTTTCCATTTTCTTGACAAGGTAACCTTGAGGTTTTTAGGATTCAAAAGGAAAATTTTCATTAAACAAACCATAGTGATTTATAATTAATGGCACGCAAAGATACAACCATTTGGTGATATAAACAACGCTGTAAAAAAATACACTTATTTTTACGGCATTTTTGAAGGCGATTTTTCAACATTTCTTGCAATCTTAATATTTCAAAATTACTTTTTTAAACTCTACTTGGACATTCTTTTGTAAGTCATGATAGACTGTGATTTTTTCACTTATATATCGAATTTCTTGAATGTATAGCTAGAAAAGTGACAAATTTACTCGAGCTTCATTGGTTAAAGAGGGCATTCCGTAAACTACTCAGTCCTACCAAGTACTTAACTTCTTTTGTAGGCTTTTAATCGAGTCAGTCTTTTTAATCGTTTTATACAACATTAATATATTCTATTTACATTTTATGGTTTAGACAAAGCATCTAAGGACTAAATTCGCCACAAACCTGAGATATAATGTTTCTCGACAAGCACTCTCTCAGGAAGAGTTTTGGAAAATGTGCTGCTTTTAATAAATGGACTATGGGTAATTTTGTAAATTCGAAAAATTTCTCATTATGCTTACAGTATATCGATGAATTCAACGAAGATTTAAGATAAGTAATGTTCCGCTTACTGGTGTATATTGTACAGTGTTGCCACATTATGTAAGTTTTCCGACTCCGAAATATTTCCATCGAACATTTTCTATGAATCTGAGTGTATCATCTGGGCATTCGTCAAGTGAAACTAAGGGATAGCCTTGGAAAAACCTTAGTCAGGATGCAAGCTCGAGCTTGTGTGGTTCACCAATGCTAATCCGAAGACAGCGAAACCTTAGCCACCAGACCATGGAAGATGGGCAGGAATGCAGCCAGAACTTTATTCGGAGCGATCCACGGATTTGGGGACATTCCAGGGTGAGGTTGTGTATGAAATGTATATCGCAGATGTATACAATCGGTCATGCACATTCGCGGAGGTTACGTTCCCTAACTGTTAAATGTAGCAATCTAAAGGACAAAAGAAATTTCTCTTTTTCATGTTATACATCACTTATTTTGCCTTCATATGAACCATAAATCAGGCTAACCTGATTCTCTGTTTTTTTAATTTTTTCTTTCATTATGATGAATTCCCCAACAAAGTTCAAACTCCTTTTTATTTTCAAGTTATTTCTCAATGTGTAACATAAAAATGACTTTTTATATCGCTTTAACTATTAGCAATGAATACTTACACTATAGTTGAAGTATTCATTGCTATTAGACTGCACGTATGAGTTCTAAGAAAACAAAAGAACATTATGTAATATCTGTAAACAAATATCAATTTGAAATGCCAAGCCCCAGGGACGTTTCCAGGAAAGGTCAAGGGTTTCGAACTTACCCTTGACAATTCTTTTTAATGCAAAATTTTCATAATTTTAGGCGTAATTACAGAATCTGTTCTCAACATTTGCGAACTCGACTTTCACGGATTTGATTATTTTGAACTTGTATTTTGTATTTGTTAAAATTCTATTTTACTGTAGTTCAGCGTTAGTTTCTGCGGAAAATCGCAAACGACGCGCGTACACTAGAAAATGAAAAGAAACATTTAAAAACCGTCGCAAGTAATAAATGCATAAGTAAGATATACAAATGGCAATAAACATATTTGGCGGCGGGGAAACCCTTCAGTTTCCAAAAGTATTCAAGCAAAGAATACTTAGAAGAGATTTTCTCAGCTATTATGCAGGTTCACAATCTCAATCTCAATAATAGTCGTAATGTGAACCTGCATAATAGTCGATCAAATTTCTGAGTATTCTTTGCTTGAATATTTTTGGAAACTGAAGGGTTTCTGATTTTTGTTAGTCACGTTCCATTTAACATAGTTGCCTGACTTTTTCCAGGCAACTGGACGAATTTTTTTTAGTCAATATAGCTCCTGATAGCTACGTGTACGCCAGTAGTTAGTAACCCTACTGGCTTCTCGATCACTTGTCCAACAAGAATAACCAGAAAAGACATACCTGATCGTCTATTTTGTTTTTCTAAAATAATAATAATAATTCAATTAACTTAATTTTAGAATAATTCCCTCAGATTTCAATATATGTTTTCAAAATTAACATGTACCAAATTTTAGTACAAAGGTAAACTTGAAATGTATTTTAGTATTAAGATTTCTAAAAATCTTGTGATAAACAATTTAAGAAAGTACAAACTATTTAATGTAGAGGACTCACTAAATTAATATTAAACAATATACCATGAATTTTAATCAGTAAAGTACAGCTCAATTATTGTTAAAAAGCTGTAATATATTATGCTATAAACAGAAAAGATACAATATTCTAGATTTTAATAATTCGTAGATAAGTTAATAGGAAATATCTAAACTCTCCCAGAGGTAAGTTTTGGGTCAGATCTGAATATATTAAAATGTACAAATATATTCATTGAGAGAAAATAATAATTTCTTGCATTTCAATGCGATCAGTATACTGTCAATGTTTTATAATACTCTTTAGCTCAAATTGTGTAAGAATTTATTTTAAACTGTCGTCTCAATTGAATATTCTCAATCAAATTTGTGGCAGTTGGTTCTTGATTATGAGAAGTTAAAACAGAATTTGAGAAACGCATATATACGAGGGTTATCTACAAATAATAACAATTTATTCTAAAATTAGCGTACCCGTACACTCCTCCACTATAGTCCCCTGCTATTTATCACCCTCTATTACTTCTGGAAAATGCTGGACACCAGTAGGATTGTTGATCATCGCTAAGGAGCGTCCTACTGGTTGAATTATATTGTCTCTCGTGTTGATATATTTTCATATCGTTTTTCTCTTAGTGACTGTTTTAGTTTAGGGCCAGATGGAAATCACAGGGGTTTATATCTGTTAAATATAGAGGATACTACGGAATGCTACTACTCATACGTAACTACTAAAACTTTCTAGTTCTCATACCACTAAAAAATTCAGTTAGATTATCAAAGTTAAGACTGATAATATTTTGTTCGCTTCAAATAACTCACTACTTCACATTTTAAAATTTGAATGAAATTTTAAAACCGGTATATAACCCCATATTTATTTAAAATTTATCGTTTACATTTGACCCAACAGATACGAGTAAATTAGTATTGCATCTAAGGAGTCTTAATATATTTCTTTCTTTTTTT
>JAGDQP010019449.1:0-18354 GCA_022664845.1 Lepisma saccharinum
TTATGAAAAAATTGAAAATATATGTTTTTCTTGTTTCAGCGAAAGGAAATTTATTCCGACTACTTCAAATTGAAATTTCAAAATGGTTAAAAAGCGGCCCAGCCAATTACACAGCCAATTTTGTATCTGAACACATCGAGCGTCCGGGATTGAACACGTCTATTATTTCGTAGCTGGTACCGGTGATGTAGGAAAGCAAGGTAATTGTAATAATTACAATATTCACATGAAAGACTCGTATTTTTCCAACAATTACACGCAAGACAATATTTTCTTTGTTCTTTGACGACAAGTACATGATTGGTATAATTTAGCCTATCTGATTATATTTCCCCGACGTTGTGTTGAAGGAATATAAAATTCCACGCTATTTCCTGAAATTGTATATTTTTTGGTCAGCTGAGAGTATGCCCCAATATTGGTTGTATATGAATCGGTCGAATATTGAATTACATTCGAAGAACTATGTTTTGGTCTTAAAATTGAGAAACTCACAAATGTTCACGCTGTTGCAGAACTTCTCTCGCTTCCATAATATGACTGGTCGCAATATTCGGGGTCGGTGAAGCAGAAATTACACATGGCTTCCATTGTAACTAAACCTGTCTAGCGCCAATGCCCATTAGTGGTGGTAGTAATGAATATAATACCTAAAATGCGTCTATTATTTGGTCCGTGTTGTGTTTGTACAAAATAATGGCGTGTGAGACATTTTCCAATTGCATTGGTAAACAAGAGATACAAATACTGTTTCGAATAGAATTCGCCATAACACAAAGTGTTTGTTGCTTTGAATGGCTAAACGTATGTGAGACGTTTCTCGACCCATGTTTTGAGTATTTGCTATTAAAGGACCACTTTGAAGGGACAAAGAAATGAAAGAGATATTTTCGCCTGTAATTCAGGTAGAAAATAGTCTTTCAACGGCAATTTATTGTAGAAGAGAATTTATAGGTAAAAGGTAACATAAATGTGAATACGCAAATCGTAAGCAAAAAGTTGGTGTTTGTTATTGGGAAGGGAGAAAAGTACTATTGTTTAAGTAAAGAGTTCAAATTTGGTGAAAAGAGACATTAGTACATAATTTTGAGGTGTCATTGAAATTCGAATAATGCCATATTGGAGAGACAAAACTTGCACAAGTGTATATTAAATGAGGGAATTAATTAAACAAAATGTTTGTATTTTACGCTTTGCGACCGCATGGAGTACTTGTAGCATGTATTTAAATTAGAAAAGAACGAATTTACATAATTGAGACTACTTCGAAACACCTTCAGCCAAATTTGGTGTTTGAAATGTAATTCGGTAGAAAGGCAAGCACTGTTTGAAATACTTAGAATGAAACTAAGGCTACAAAGGACAGAAGACTACTTGACATTACCGCGTTTTTATAGACTCACTAATTCATTTCCAAAACCAACTTGGTCACTGTTTATGAAATTAAGTCTTCAAAGTGACATTTTAGTCATGACATTTTGGAGTCCATAAAAAGCCTGCTCCCTTTCAAATGACAACACACTAGGTAATAATTAGTTGACAATGCCAATAAATTGAAGAGAGAACTAAATTGTAACTTAGGCTGCTGCAAATAAACAATGGGACAACAGCTATTTGTGTATGTACTTTTTGCAAAAGTGTTTCTTGAGTGTGTGTTGGTATGTCTTAATAAGTGCTTCTACAACATTCCCTTTGACTTTGTAGCTTAACGAAAAAAAAAATACCTTACGTTTCATGGTGGTCGTATTAATAACTCTTTTTGGTTTGTAAAAAAATGTAGCAAATTCCACACTGCTATCGAAAAACAAAGAAAATATTATTTCTTGTGTGAGTCTTGCATATAAATATAGTGATTATTACAATTACCTCGCTTTTTCACGGTATGATGACAACTACAAAATTGGAAGCCCTGTGTAACCCCCGTATACTGTAGAATCTCGCTATGTGCACATTTCATTCTTTCATTTTTTTCTAAAACAGTCGTAAATGCAGTCCCATACAGTAGAGTCAATCTAATAGCACATTGTTTTTATTTTCTATTGAACACAGTGCACCGAAGACATACAACACCATATGCAATCTTGGCTATTAGGCCTATTTTGCAGATCCATAGTTCCGGGTAGAAAATTTCACATGCTGCAGCACCGACACGAATAACATATAATTTGGGAGTTTCTTATTTTTTTGTTTGAAATGTGAAAATTCCACGAATTAAACCGTCATATCAAGTTCAGCCTTACCAACACGAATAACATATAATTAGCGAGTTTCTAAATTCTAAGACCAAAAGAGCATAATTCGATATATGGCAAGGTGGTAGAGAGAAGAAAAAATTACATTCTGCATTACCTACCGAAGTAACATAATTTGCGAGGTTCTTATTTCTGCGCCTAAAATGTCAAAATTCGAACCGCCATATTTCAAAAACAATAATAGGTAGAAAGAAGTTATTTTCAAATTCAGCATTACCGTGAAAAAATAACATAATTTGAGGTTTTTATGGTCCTCTAACCAAAAGAACAAAATTCAAAAAAATGATGCATTATATTTCGTGAACGCCAACAGCTAGAATTATGTTGTTTTCATATTTAACACTCCCATAAATAAAATAAATGGCATTATAAGTTTTGTAATTCTACGACCTCGAGGGGCGAAGTGAGCAAACTTGACCTTTTATTTCGAGGTCGTTCTTTTCTCGCATATACTATACAATGCCCACATACTAAATGTGAAATTAGAATTTCACTATGTTTTACTGTTTAAGAGATATACAGGGTTAAATACTTGACCTTTGACCTCGAGACCACCCTTGTTTCAAATATACTACTATTTGCCCACATATTAAATGTGAAAACACAATTTTAATATGCCTAGCCGTTTATGAAATATACAGGGTGAAACATTTGACCTTTGACCTCGAGGTCATTAATTTTTTGCGCATATAGTGCTCGATGCCCTTATACTAAATGTGAAAGCAGAATTTCAATATGTCTAGCCGTTTACGGGATATACAGAGTTAAATAATTGACCTTTGACCTGGAGATCACCACTTTTTTCACAAATAATATCCAATGCCCTTATAACAAATGTGATAGCAGAATCTCAATATGTCTAGCCGTTTAAGAGATATGCACTGTTAAAATATTTGACATTTGCCTAGGTTATAGGGAGTGGTATAGAAACTAACTTAAGATTTCTGTTGTAATCTCTGCTATGTTCAATAATGCTTTATAGTATTTTATGAAATCTCAGCTATTTTAGATAAGGGCTGGTTCTTAGCCTATGTGCTGTGCTAAATACGGGTTTAAAATGTTCCATAGAACTTTATAAATAGGGGATCGACCGTAACCTCTGTGCTGTGTATGTAATTACCTGCAAGGGACTGTGTTGGAATGTGTAATTTCTGCTATGTTAAATAGGGGTCATAGCCTTTTATGGAATGTGGGTGTTAAATCTTTTCTATGTTAAAAAGGGAATTAAAAAGTGGCCGTAGCAACTGTGCTCTGTTAAATAGGGGTTCGTGGTCCATCTCTGCTATGGTGCTGTGTAGTTGATGAAAAATTTGCTATTGTGTACTGTGTGGGGTTAATTTTTGCTATATTCAAATAGGGAATGGATTGTAGTCTTTGTAGCTTCGTAGCCTTGCGATGTTAAATAGTGGATGAAAAAAGGGGTCATAACCTCTGAAAATGTTGGAGGGCGTAAGGGTTGCAGAAAAGGTGCCATAGTCTTTTTATAAATAGGGGTGCAGTGTCATAGACTTTCATAATGGATGCGAAAATGTGTTCGTAGCCTTTTATGCATTATAAACAAACACGACGACACCGCGTATCATACAGCCCTGGAAAATCGAATCTTTCCTATCAGCCAGGTATGGGGAAACGTGCCATTTTCAAGAAAGTGTCAGCCGAGTGTGCCATTACTACGTGCATTATTCCACATCTCCTCGCGACCCACTTGAACACAACACGCTACCACTATGTTGAGAAACACCGCTTAGATTAATCAGATTCCACTGCTGAGCATCGCAGATCCTCGAATCGTCGCAAAGATTTTTTGTGCTGAAGAATACGCATGAGGCTACTGCAGAAGAACATTGAAGCCGTTGCTACTTTCCTGTATCACACACGTGGTACACAGTTCTAACAATCTTAATATATTGAATTACTCGTGCAGTGGAGACTATGTAGTGTTCTACATTATAACAAAGGTAGAGTCTGTATATTGTCATGTACAGACTAGCTTGTATTTTGTTTTCTATAGGTATAGTAAAATTTCCACATTTTGCATACAATTCTAGTTTTAATTTTACATAATAGCCTGACGTATTATAGGAAAACGGTTCTCAGATCTGTGATCAACATGTTCAATTGACAAAGAACAGGTGTTTTTTTCCGAAGCAGAAAAAAACGCATACCATTATTACAGAACACCTCATCTCCAGAGAAACAACAGTTACAAACTATTGAACAAGTAACAGCTATTTTCATTGAATAGGAATTTGAATACCGCCATTCTTAACACCACCATTACCACAGACATTATGAAGTTCAAATTCAAATTTCGCCACTTTAGTATAAATGGTACCACTATCGCTCAATGTTACCAATCCTTCCAAAATATAATCAGATTTACAAATGCAACTTAAGGTGGGGTCACTTGAATACAAAAGGATTTTTTTTGTAATTAGTGTATCCTTAATAAATAAATCAATAACTGTTACATAGATATTTATGTTTCCTTGTGCTTTAATGTTAGTCTGTACGTTCGTATTTTCTAAGGTGAAGACATCGCACTTCATTTTCTTATTTATTTATTTATTTATTTATATAACTAATTTATTTACTTATTCTGCATAAGTTTAGAAATATGTTTATCAATTAAGGTCAGTCACATGCAGAGTCAAGATGCTTTAACTATTTTGCAATAACATCGTTATTAGTTATGCATAGGGATTTCCTACTTGTCTAACAAATATTTGGTTGGTCCTCAGATGCGTATAGTTCGCGGAAGAACAAAAACATACACATTTCTTGAAAATGTCTTTCTTTTTATAGCTCATTTTTTTTCGGTTAAAATGTCTCACTTCAACACCTATCGTTAAATTTCGTGGATGGATACCAGAAAACATATTATATAAAGAATTAATGTGTACCTAGCGTAACGACGATTTGAACCTATGTATTGTATCGTTCTTTGAAAAGCAACTACAAAATAGTTTTCGAACATGGATAAATAACATTTTATCTGTTAATATGTCCATATATGTTTACTCTGAGTCGGATATCTTGACAAATCTACTATCTTCAATTGGTAACTTACTCTAAACTTTAGCTACACTTGACAAGATAAGTGAAGCTGAATCTCCAACTTGACAAAATGTATGCACCGACATGATTACCATTACAGTTTTTTTGAATTAATATTAGTAAATTAATTAGAAGAATTAATTTGTGGTGAATCCTTAATTTATTTGATATATGCCAACACAAGGTAGAAAAGAACGATAAATATGCAATTCTTTGATAATCTGAACCCGTGATATTTGGCCAACCTTGACAATTTTTATACAATTCTACAAAGAAGCCACAAATTGATTCTAAATCCTGATCGCACGATAAGATGTAAAAGTCTGCTTTTCGACTTTCTACCGAATATCAAGCTAAACATATATTTCACTTTCCACGGAGTAGTTGTTAACGAATATAGTTTGCTATAGCATGTCTGTAATCTGTCGTGAACTGACCTACATTAATGCGATGAAACAGTATAGTATCTGTACTTGTTTAACTAGCGCCATGCATTAGAACGTTTGTCGTGGAAATAGTAAAATAAGAGTAAATCTGAAGTATATATATGTACTTCATGTCCACAGATGTAGTTCAATGTTTGCATATGAAAATATTAGGTGTGAAAATAAATAAAGTTTCTTACTTTTGCTTACAGGAAAGTGCAGAAACAATTTTTATTAATATTGCCCTTTTTCAGTAAATGAACGTAAATGCTGAATAGTATAGTAATAAATGTTTCAACTTATGAAAGGTAACCTCGATTAAGTAACATGAGATTATGTATTATGTTAATATAATCCGTTTAAGCGCTGTGATAGAGAATGTCTAATTTGAATTACGCGCATCTAAGAACATGTATTAATTTGTTGTTTCCAATCATACTTCCAACTAAAATTGAATTATAAACAAAGTAATAATAATGCAAACGATCCAACTATTCCTTAATCTTGAAACGCAAAATAGCACAAATGAGGATTATTGGCTCTTATAGATAGTACAATGAAGATAATAATCAAATGCGGCAAAGCGTTTCATATTGACCAACACATATTTGTAGAACATACATTTTGAAAATAATACTAAGTAAGCCGAAGGAGTTTTGTCAATATTATTACACAAAACTATCTAGAAGATTCCGGTGTATACTATTCAAATTCTCTTTATGCACTTGATTGAAAAATATTTAATTTTATTAATTTTGTAAACTAACTGGTTCTTCTTGGAATACAATTGTTTTGCAAAATAATTAGACTGATTGTGAAATTGATACCGGATCAAACATTCGTCCGAACAAAATATGATTATATTTTACATTCACTCACTGAAGGTGATGGTATCCTGAAATGTATGTGATATGTGGCGATTTAAAACGCAGTATTAAATTTTTAAAACAAACTCTTTGTCATTAACAGGTTTCAGACTACGGAAAAACATACGTAATTCGTGGAAATAGAACTCATGTTCCTAGATCTGGTTCCTATACCGACTCTGTTTACTTTACTGAGTTTGGAATGTGCTTAGGTTACGGTAGTGCATTCAAGTCTTCAGTTAGGTAATGTATAAGTAATTCAAATCACCAAATATATTATAAATAATTTACAATGTGGAAAACATTTGTATTTCTTTTACCAGCTATGAGCTAAAATGATATACATTTTAAGAAGTGGCAGAAAATAACACTAACCCAAAGGATTCCAATTTCTAAAATACGTGCTTAAAATTTGAAACATATTTTATTCTTTAGCCAACTTACATTGTATTGGATAAAGATTCTGGAAAGTGATAAAATATGTTGTTTTTCCAGCTAAGCCGTTTTGTAGTTATCAGATTGTTTACCAAAATTGAACCAACTCATCACTGAATACTATGTCCTGGGTATTCTTAATTTGGAGTTAACAGCAAATTTA
This sequence comes from Lepisma saccharinum, assembly GCA_022664845.1. Classification (NCBI taxonomy): domain Eukaryota; kingdom Metazoa; phylum Arthropoda; class Insecta; order Zygentoma; family Lepismatidae; genus Lepisma; species Lepisma saccharinum. Next base: position 7,199 of record JAGDQP010019449.1, read on the forward strand.
CAACCAGTCTAGTTCTTGTAAAACTTTACACCTAGAATTTTCCAAGGTTAATAAGTTCGACTCTTAAATCTATTATTTTTAATTTGAAACTCAATATTTCAGTAGTGGAAAGTGTTAGTATACTAAAATACATCCCAGGTTCACTAAACTACGTGTCTGGGGGTTCTGCATTTACATGCTGAAGTGACTATTTTAAGGTCTAGGTTTAAGAGTAATATGAGTAAAACAATTTCCAGCTCACTTTCTGTATAACTCTGTAACAATATTTCGAACCATTTTTTTGCATAATATTTTACTTAAATGGTTTTTATGTACAATCATTTTCTCAAACGATGTAGCGTAATTTTATGTTATTAAATAAAATTATGAATTGGTTACAATAGATTATTTTACGTATGATTAATAAATTATAGTTTTTATGAACATATCCATAAAGCCTTCCATCTAATTATTTTCATTTAAATTTAAACATAATGATATTTTTAATTATTTTTTTATTCTCTGTTTTATGTTGTTTTCTTTTTTTCTTTTGCATCCATGTTTTATTTCTTTTTATTTTGTTATTATTTCCTTTTTCTTTAAGTTCATTTTGTAATTACCCCAAGTTAGAGTGTGTATTCCATCTTCTAATACATATATTTTTCATCGTACGCCCTTAATGCTAATTAATTTTCTTCCACTGAGAGTACATTATGTTTTACACTGAGAATACATTATCTTCATAATCTTTGAAAATTATTTTTGTTTTGCCGATGTTTGATTTTATTCCTTTCGCCTTTCTAATTTGATCTTTCTTTATAATGACATCTTCTTCATCATCTTTATTTCCATGTTTCTTAAGAATCGATTTTTATTTAAGACCCACAAAATTTTCTATTACAATCTCTTTATTCTAATCTTTAAATTTTCCCAAGACTTTCTTATTAACCGATTTCAAACCATATATGTTATTTTCTTTGCAATCAGATGTGTCCAAATACTCATACACCTTTTTATATCTTCATATACCTTTTTGTTTCTATATGTGTTATAACTGAATCAGCAGCACTCATTAACGATTTTACCTTTATATTTGTTTCTTTAATGCATTGTTATAAAGCATATAAACACATTTTAGATATATCCAGAACAGACATTCCTACATAAATGAAGAGTACAGGGGAAGAAGGGGGGATGTCCATTTTTTCTAATTTTACAGGAAACACTTTTTAAAGTTTAAAACGTTTTATTTCGTAAACTAATCGTCGAATTTGTTTCAAATTCGGCTTAATTTTTTTTATTATATTATAAACTTGCAAAGAAAATTTTATATTTAACGTACATTATTGAAATTTACAAAGTTGCAAAAACTAACATGAGGTCGGTTTGTACTGGGGGGAAAAAGGGACCTCTTGCAGACTAAACAATGGAAAAAAGGGCAAAATTGAACGCAAATCATCAACACTGGTTATTAAACATTGTTCTGTTTTCCTTCCTTGTTTTTTGTTTGTTTGTTTGTTTCTCTTCACTCCTCCAGCTACTTCTTTGGGAGTTTCATGTAGAAGACTTGAGCATCTGGGCTGCATAAGTCTTTCAAAGCTTGCAGATCCTGCCATTTTTCTTCCAAAATTGGCAACATACCTTTACAAAAGGAGGAAAAGAGCTTATATAATCACACAAATAACTACTGTTTGTATCATATCCAATTCAAACCATTCCAAATTAACTTATTTTAGTATTTTAATGTATTACCGTGGATAAAGTTGAATTATTCTGCATATCCTTCAACGTTAGGCAGCTAATTTCCTGTTTGCTCAGCGTATCATTTTATAAATGAACGCCAGCTCGTAGGTCGACTTCTCTTTTCGAGCACTGTATTGTGAAGTTTATTGTAGGAAGCATCTAATTTACAGCTAGCATGTAATTTACATGTAGGAACAGCTTAAGAGTGGACTGGAACTATAAGTAATTATCTATAAGTATTTAATTTGCAATAAGTAAAAATGAAACAAAATAGAACAAAAACACAATATTTTACTTATTTTAAATGAAATGAAAAATAATATTTAAGAAGTAGTTCACAGCGTTTAAAGTCAACATAGTTAGCCATTAAATGCCGTTGAGTTCATTGTTCTAGCTATTATCTTAACCGAGATTTTTGGGATTTTAATATGCTGGCAACATTGCAAATTTCTAGAAATGATGACACTGAAGATGATTTAAACCAAACGCGTCTGCTGTACCTTTCTGATCAGGTTATTTTACATTTCAATATCTGCTTTCGTTTATGATAAACTGAGAAAATAACAAATGGTACATTTTTACTGTATCAAAGCTCCAGTCCACTCTTAAGTAGTCCTACTCTCTCCGCTCTCTGATGCTTGCAATTTTACAATAATTCTGTCCTGACATAACCATAGTTCATTCGTCCAATTTCTGTTTTTGCATTATGTGAGCCTAATTTACAATAGGAGAAGCATGACTGTCAATGCTTCGCAAGGTAGGCTGAAGACGTAGTAAGTCCATCAAAGAAAACTTTTCAGGAAAGACAAAATACTGCATGTAAAATCAATGTTTTCTTATGTAAACTCGGTATTTCAGAGACGTTTTTGCAGTGAAAGCATAGGAAAAACATTACGTAGATCGACGAATAGCTATTGAAATAATTGGAATCCGCAGAAAAATGCATTTTTGTCCACAGGTGGACTTACTGGGTTTTGATCCGAAGTTCCTCAAGTGGAGGATCATTTTCCTAACGTTAAAACTGACTGACTATTTTAATATTCAAACTGTCGAGCCACCAGGAAGAATTTGAAATTTTTACTAATTCTAGACCTCGGATTTAACTTCCTACGCATTTCAGTTATAGTTTTTTTAATAAGCTACTAACTTTTTCTTTATTGTTGTAATGAAATGTCTCAAACAAATGAAAGAAAATCTGCCCACTTTCGTCTGGACAATAATATTTCAAACTTTATTCTAATAGATAAAAGTAATGACGACAGGCAGCTATTTATAAGAGATATTGGGCAATATAGCAACAAATCCAAAATTATCTTAACCCAAATTAGACTCAAAATGGAAAATTTAAAAAAATCTTGCTATTATTGTGAGTTAGAAAATATTAATTTCTTACCTTCATACGCAGTCTGTGGATGTAAGAATTCTCCCTCCAATAAATGTACTTCTGGTGGGCCATTCCTTAATGGTGGGCGAATCACGGAAGAATACCAAGGTCCATTGTAAGTGTCCCTGTACATCACCAATCTTGGGTGACTCTTCTCTACTCGAAGCTCCATAATTGGTCTAGACTGAAACGGACATTTCTTCAAATACAGTGGTTCTAAGAACGATGTCCAATCACGAATCATGAAGCGGTCAACTTCAGTTACCTCAAATTGTGTGGGTTTCACTCTGCTGCTTCTGATCACATTATTCCAGTCTCCTGGCATTTCAACTCTTGATTTCGTGTTCACCAGTCCCATATTCTTATCACATTCAAGGTAGGAATGGCCACGAACTGGGAATGTTACGTGAATGGAAGTGAACCTTTGCTTTTCATGCACCATATAATGAAGGTATCTGAATAAAGTGTAATTCTTGTTTTGACCACTACAAGAGTCACAGAACAGTTCAAGGTGGCGGACGTTGGAAGATAACTGAAACTGACAAAAATCATCCAAAAATGAAACCACTTCATTAGCACCTTTTCTGCCTGTTACTTCTGTGTACGTATAGAAAGCTGATTTGGAGTCTGATAATTGATGTATATTAAATGAATAAAATGACAATTGGCGCTTATAATAAACGATGTTTGATGACACGTTTGGTAATGGAAGATTCTTCTGATAATCCATCACTAAGCTTTCAACGTCCTCTGATGTTCTGCTTCTATTTTTGGATGAAGTCTTCCTCTCGTAAAATGTCTTAGCCTTTGTAGGATGCACTTTCTTCTGGATTTCTAAACGACTTTTCTCCTTTTCAATCTCTGCCTTTCTTGAGCTATTTTCCTCCAGCAAATTATAAAGCTCAGAATTTAGAGATTTTATTTTGACTTCCAATTCATCACAGGTACTACATGTATCGCTACGGGGATAACCGAATGATATGTTGAATTCGGTGCAAAATATGGTTCTGTAAGTTCCATAGCTTACAGGATAGTCTTTATAAAGATCACAATACATTTCATACATCTTCTTTATGTTAAGATCCTCGGGAAGGTAATTTTTTGAAGTCTTGTCCAAACTGTAATGGCTCGATCGTCCTTTGAAACATCGAATATGTTCTGATATTTTATCATGCGTAACTTTAGGAAGCTTGTGTGGACGGTTGCTATGTTTCCCTCTGCCATCAGTAGGTGCAGTTCCAGAATATTTTAAAGAATTCTGAATTGTCTGTAACCTTTTCTTCTTGACTCCATGAAGTGATAGGAAGGCTTTCTGACAGACTGGAATATCAACGGTAGTGCCCTGCCAGCCCTGAAAGGTAGGGTGCACCTTCATAATTGGAAAACACTTGTGCAAATGTATTTTTCTTAGTTTAAGTGCAATAAGACATGTTGAAATGTTATTAAATGTAGAGAAAGGTAACATTCATCTTGCTATGTAATGATACTGTATTTCTAAACCATCCATACATCTGAGCACATGATCCTATTGTCTAATACGTTTCCATACCTAAAAGCAAATTTGGAATGAAAGTGAAGATTCTCACAAATTTATTTCTCACATTCATAGTACAATAAACAAGAGAGAGTAGGGAAAAGCAACAGCATTTGTTCCTATATGAATTTGATTGTCTTCAGCACCGAAAATTCAGTCATGTTTCTTCAGAAGGAGTTCTATCAGAAAAAAATACATAGATGTGTTCATGTTAGCTCAGTGGTTGAGCGCCTGTCTTCTAATCGTGAACTTCTGGGTCTGAATTCCGTTCTGGAAAGTTTATTTTTATTTAATTGCATATTCCTCAAAGCATGAATAATTGGATAAAATAATAAAAATCAGTTTTATATGTATTCATACAAGCATTTAATACATGCATACATGTATAATTATTATGTTTAAAATATAACCTCAGAGAGGTGGTGAGTGTTGACAGAACATCGGTATATTATATGTGAACGTTAAATACAAATTAGGTAAATGCTGTTATATCCTACGTCGGATCAAGGTGCCATACATCAAATTCACTATCCCCAAACTTCATGATCCCCACCAACGACTGTTCTTCATTAAAGAAGACAAGTTCTTTCCATGGGTCTGAAATGCTTCTTTGTCTCTCTCATGGTTGCAAATTATATACTTTTGTCATCTGATGAAGAGAAGTTACTATTGTCTTATTAACTAGTAGGAAAAATACTTGACCTGACCAGAGCTTGAACTCATGTGCGTGTAGTGTTGGTTTAGAAAGCAAAGGTTTTAAGCAAGAATTACTTTTACAACTAGATTAATTGTGCCAAGGTTTGTGTTATTAAAACACCAGCAGATAAGTCACGCTAAGTGGACCATTTTATACATTAGTGATTTTACAAAAGATTAGATTGTTTTATTTTAGTAATAGTAAAACAAACTTACTGTTTGCGTAAGGAATGATTCTCATTTTTATATGTATCTCGAACAGAATAAGCTAGTGTGTGGATGCTTTTTCTAGGTTTAAATCTACATCGTATAGTTTATACGTGTAAAAGCAATTTAATTCACTAATAATAAATAATCTAGTTAAAACGGCTTTTTTGTTGATAACAAATCTTTATAGAAATTACTTTTAGAATGAAATGTTAATGTCATTTCTCTTCACACATTATGCAAGAAACTGAAGCATACGAAATTGGGTTATTCCGCTACAAATCATCCAATTTTAGAAAAACTGATAAAACAGCATTAAAAAATAAAGAAAATAAAAACGTATTTTTCATATATGGGTTCCTACATACCTGAAACTATCAGAACAAGTTTTGAAAGAAATGTTATTTCCTTATTTCTCGCGAGGCGATCATATTTCTAAAATGGTGAGTGGCGTTTTTAATCCTGTTGAGATCTGTGGTAACCTGAATATCTAAAAATACACAAGAGCTAGAGAGCTTAATGAAAAACCGTTGGGTAGCTCGTAAAGTGTACTTTGAACATATATAATCACCTACTCTCAAAATTAATTTCTTGATTCAAATAATTAGGCTTAAAAATAAGTAATATATTGTGTAAAATTTGATATTTAACAAAGTTCTTGAGGTGAAGGAATTAAATAAAATTCTATAAAAAATGTTGTAATACTGAGACTACCAGCCGAGTGTATGCACGCAAGAAATCACACTCTTTCTCCTGTACGGGGGTTCAAACATGATCCTTTGCGAAAACTATCGGATTTCAGGCTTAAATATCCGAAAACCATTCGTTAATAATAAGATACTTCTAGAAGTCACAAACGGAATGTAGTAACACAGACACTATATTCATTATGTGATAAGCCATAGTGCTGTTACCGCCCATACAATTCATTTTATCTTATCTAACTATATTCATTGCAGAATGACCTTAAGCCCAGAGTTTTGTAGGTTTGTTCTCTATTACAGAGAATTTGTCGAAAACAAATCTTCATAGCAAATGAAACTACAATAAAACTCCTAGTTGTGCACCAGAATTGCTGTCACTCTGTCTAGATTCAGAATATCATTAAAATATCGTGATTGTACTACTGTTATAACCTGCAATTCGATGGTTCCCAGTATACATGAATTTTAAATTTTAAGTTTTTATTTAGCCCTTTATTAGTAACGTGAAAGATCACTACATTTGTTGTGGTAATAATAATTTAATTCAATATTTATTAATGCTCTATGAACAACATCGTGCCACTACCATTGTTACAATACTAAGTAATACAAGGCATATAGATATACAGATAACAGATAGATATACAACTAAACAAGAAAATGTTCTATATTGAATTTTGATAGCAATACAATTGTTTTACGTAATAGGTGTTCATTAAACGTTTAAACAAATACAATCCTTGTCAGAATCAGTAAATAATTTATTATGCCTTGTTCTGGATAAGGAAACAACTAATAAAAAAATCCCTCTATGCTCTAAATTAGTACTTAATTTATAACGCTTAGAGCAGGATAGGGGAAAAGAAAGGATTCGGGAAAGTGTCGGACAGGACCTATGCTGTAGGGGCCATTGCAGCATTTGACGGATGTGACTGAGGAAAACCGTGAAAAAGCCTCAATCAGGGTGGTCGACCGTTGGGATTAAACCCACGGCCTCCCGAATACTACATCAACGCTCTACCACTCTACCACTGACCTACGGCGGCTCGGTAAATGTTCTAAAATTTCAGATAAAAAAAATACGTTAGTACTCCTAATCTTTCGAGAAGAAGGTAAGAATTTTTACCATAATATCCTGGAAAGGCAATATTAATAATAGTAGTAGTGATAGTTTATAGTAATTGTTTATTTAGAAGCACGCTATGAGCAACCATACAAAGTCTAATATAGCATTATGTCAGAAAAAGTATTACATATTTGTCTTACAGTAATACATCCTTGAAAATACATATAGAAAGTTTAAAATTAACTACATTGTACATAGTGAAGTAACTAACATGCATTTCGTGATTTAAACTGTGCCCTCATAGTGTTTGATTATTCTACGTAGTAGAAAATCATTTTTAACTGTTGTTTTTAAACACTATTTTTTTCTCGTGTTGTACAAGGGTATAGTCCACATTATTCTCTCAAGTATATGTGTAGATTGTAATTTATTATCCAAAATTTTACATATAAAATCTTTGTCCATTTCATTCCTCCTTTCGTGTAATTTTTCAATATTGAAAAGAAACACGTAGTCGTAGTCGTATTTGAAATACGGTGGGTGAAATTTACAGCAAGGTAATCTCATAAAATATTTTTGTTTAGCTTCAATTAAATTACAACAAGTTTTGGACAGGTCATTCCATATTGAATACATATATTCAAGCTTTGGCCTAACCAATGATTAATATAACGTTATAAAAGTACCAGGATTGATAAATTCAATCCATTGATAGAATATGAAACCAATTAATTTTCTAGCTTCAGAGGTACTTCTTGCTACTTGTCTATTGAATATAATTTTGTTCTCAAAAGTGATACCAAGATCTTTAATTTCAGTTGCTTTAACAATCGTTGTTCCATCTATTCTCTATGCACTGGCGTAGTATTGTGTTTTATTAACATAGCTTACAAAGAAAGCGTTTTTGAGTATTAATTTTCATTTTGTTTTCATTACACCAAGAAGTAGCTGTTGATTGATATTGTTTTGAAGTATTACATCTTTATCTATTTTTATGTCATCAGCATATAACAACAACATTGAATTTGTCACTAACGGGATTAGGTCGTTTATAAAAATATTAAATAGTAAAGGCCTAAGTGGAGAACTCTGGTTAATTCCTTTATGTATTTTTGACAAGTTCGATACTGTATTGCCTATTTTCACCTTAAATGTTTTATTTGTCAGATAAATTATGAAACCATTTAATTTATCTGGGGGATAAACCCAATTTATCCAGTTTACCAATTAATAATTCCTGGTCCACAGTATCAAAGGCTTTGGATAGGTCGATGTATATCAAATCACACTGTGATCTACTTTAAAAATGTCCTTGTACAAAGTCTGATAATTGTACTAAATTCGTTAAAACAGATCTACCAGGAGTGAAACCATGTTGGTTGGGATAAATTTATGTTTTAGGTGGAACTGCAGGTGTTCAGTGACTATACTTTCAAATATTTTATCAAATGAATTTAAGATTGTTATTGGTCTATAGCTACAAAGCAGTTTCTTTTCACCACCTCTAAGTACTGGTACCCGAAAGGCACTTTTCCATTCATCTGGATATATACCTTCATTTAATGACCTGTTAAAGATATCAGCCAGTATAAATTCCAAAGTGTATGAACAACCTTTAATTATATAATTAGGTATTCCATCAGTTCCAAAGAGGATCTTGGTTTTAGTTTCCTGATAGTTTTGTTTACCATTTCCGTGGTTATAAAAGAAATATCTATAGTAGTTGTATTTATGACCTTTGCCACCATGTTACTAGAATTCTTTGTTACCATTAACTTCTTATTTCTAATTAAAATGCGTAGTAAAATAGTCCTTAAATTCCATAGCTATTGTGACCATATTACTTATTTCTTGACCATCAATAATCATAGTTTCAATTTTACATGTTGTTCTATCCCTGTTAAATATTTTCCAGAAGTAGTGACTATTACATTATAGACTATTTTCTAAAAACATAAAATATCGCGACCTAGCTTCTTTGTATTTGTTTTTACCTCTTTCCTTAATAACGAATATTTTTGGTAACAATACATACTACCTGTTTGTTTATAATTAATAAAATATCTGGTCCTTAAGTTTATGAGAGAGTTCAACTGACTGTTCATCCAAAGATCAACTTTTCTTTGTTTCTTCCTATTACCATTTTTCTTATGAAGCTTGGCGTCGAAGATTTTACAAATTGTATTGTTATACATTGTTGTAGTGTATATTTGTGCATTAAGATTATCCTTTGTACTTAGATCCATGTAAATATTATTCATATCCTGAACAATGAATTCAAAATTTGCATAATGAAAGTAGTAAGAATCCATACCTTCTACAAGTATATTCTGCGTTTCTCTAACACAGTTATCTTGAATAGATAGAATAGCCAAAGAAGGTGGATGGTATCTGTCTATCTTTACAACAGGCTTAACATCTACAAACAATTGGGTACTTTCTATGTTTGTTAAGGGGATATCTAAGAGTGCTGTAGGATCATTTATCTTGTATGGTTTTTTTAGTTGAGTTAATTGTAATAGATTCGCCAGTTCCAGAATACATTCCGATTATCGTTTTACATAATGATTTGTGGATGTTATGGTCTCTGTTTCCTAGTTAACACCAGGTGCGTTTACATCACCCAAAAATAATATTTTAGAGTTACTCATAATAAAATTAGATACAAACGAGTTACAATACTCAATAAAAATTTGGGGTTTCACACTGGAGGGGATAATATATTGCTATTAAAATTGATTTATTCCCTTGTACCCTTATAGTTCCTAAAATAACGTCTAAAAACTGGAAGGGGTGATTTTTTTCCATAAACTTAAAACTCTTTTTGATAAGGAACAAAGAACCACCTCTTCTTGTTCAACCTTCATGAAGAACATCGCTGTCTTTCCTAAAAGAACACGTTTATCAGATAGTTGTACACAGTATTCTTTATCGTCTTTAAATCATGTTTCGGTAAAGACTATTATATCATAATTATTACAATTTACATTGTGCAACGCTTCAGTTACTTTTGTATTTAACCCACTGACATTTTGTTAGTATATGCTAACCTCTCGTTGTTTTCCTCTCATGATAGGACAAAAGGAGAACAGTTATTCCTTTGTACTCTGTTGAGAAATTCCATGTTCTTTTTACCTTGATTACCTTTAGCTTCTATTTCATTTACTGTTACATCCTTCTTATATAAGTCAAGTACACTATCCTCATAAAGTCTTCCAAAAAAGCGAGAAATGGACTCCGTCAGACCAAAAACTAGCGCAGTCAATTTGAGTAAAGCTTTCTGAATTACCTTAGATGTAAAAAGAGGAAAAGCCCATATGTTTAGTTTTCAATTTTGCACATTTCTTTACAAATATAATTGTATTGTCTTGTATATAGTCTATTAAATCACAACGAATTACACTTTCTTCTAACCTAGTAATAAATAAAGTTATCAAAGTCGGCTTATTGTTTTCTGTTGACCTTAAATTTGTTTGTATTTTTGTTACCTTTTCCAAGTGGTAATCTGGCTGGTGGCTGACATATCAACGCCTAGGCCACGCTGTTTAAGCTCGACATTAAAATGTATGTCTAATCTGGCTCAAACTAACCTACTTTACTGATGTTCGATAAGGTATCAAAAGAAGTTTATATTTCGAAAGCATACATGAAAAAAAGTGATTGCTTTTTTAAGAGAAATCGCTGGCCTGTAGTGGGATCGAACACGAAAACTTTAGAACAGCTCTTCAGTGCTTTGTCCCCGAGATCGTACAACCAGATACTCAAAGTGAAAACTCCAACTCGAGTGACGCTGCACGCAACAGCTAGTACTAAGAATAAATTTTAAGTTCTTGACCCCCTATA
>JAGDQP010019449.1:23970-34833 GCA_022664845.1 Lepisma saccharinum
TTTTTTGAAAAATTCATTTATATCTGTACGTTAAAGTAATATTTCATTTGTTGTTTTAAGGTTATGTTCTTGTATCTCATTTTCTTTTTTTAAAATTACAAATAAGTAAGATATTCACTTTAAGTGCATTGAACAGTTTGAAACTATCTCTAATTTTATTTTTAATAGCTCTACCAATGGCATTCAAATTTTGGTAGGGTCTTTATATCCTCCAACGTTTTGTACTTAAATGTTTGCATTCTGTTCTTAAGAGATCTATCTTTTAATTCAACTTTTAGTTCAGGTCTTATTGGTTTTGTTTCCTCAAACAATTTTTCTTTAACTGAAAATATTATTTTACATATTTTTCTTTTTTAGTTTAGGGTTTTCATGTTGCGGTTAAGATTATAAATATATATTTTTTAAATGGAGATACTTTAAAAAAAATATTTTTCATATCCATCTCGCTCTTGTTCTTGTCTTTCATGCTGTTTGATTAGTTTAATCAGTTCTGCTTTTCTTAGTCGAAAATAATATCTTATCTCTATTCATTATATAAGTTTTCAATTCAACTACAGTATAAATATTCATCGTATTGTTCACTGCTCGAGCATTCTGAATCTATTTCATTTTTAATATCTATCGAAGGATTTTCCTTTTTACTACTAACACCATTAAAATTATTTTTTTATGTATTTTATAGAAATGTTTAAATACTTTTATGCAGCATATATATAAAAGAAAATAACAGTTTATTACATTACACAATAAAATATTTTTACCCTATATCCCCTCCCCTGCCTTCGTCTTCTATTTTCATTTTGATTTTAAATCGTGGTTTTTCATTTTGTTCTTCTTCAACTTTTCTTTCACCTCTATACACGTGTCCACACATTATTTCATACATTTTTTTCAAATTATCATTGACCTATATACATTTCTTAACTCTCTCTTTGAAACTCTTCTTCAGAATCCTGTACAATTCCATACATTTTTTTCTAGTTTTTTATCAATTTGACTCTGGTTTAAATTATAATTTGAATACACTGTGTATAGTAGTATTGATTGTCTTCTACAACAATTTGAATTTGATTGATTACGCAACCATCTTTCTAAATATGTTTTACAAAGTATATGATATTAACGGTTTTTAAATTTACTTCCTTTCTAAGAATAGCAAATAGAACATTTATAAAAATCTTTTCTGTTTCGTCATAGAAAATCCTGTTATTAGTTTTGCTAGAAATGTTGAAGATAGTTGTTGATGTTTAATGATCATATTCGAATCTATTTTATCCCAAAATTCTAATACAAAATTTTCTGACAATGTTTGATGTTTTGATATATAACATTATAAACTTTGTCTTTAAAGTCTCTAATGAACTCCTCACTTAGCTTCTGATTCATCGATATGAATCCCCAACTAAACCTACACGTAAACTTACCAGAAAAGTTTCTAATTCATGGTTCTGGTAGATTTTGTTTTGAACATAGTTTTTATATATACTTACAATTAGAAACTGTATCTATAAATTCTCTGATAGAAGCTTTGGGTAATGTTTGGTGTTGAATAATTGAATACGAATCAGCTTTATCTTGAAATTCTCTAAAAAATTCTTGAGATTATTTCTGTTTGCAACAGATTTTTCTTCAATTTCTCTTTCTAGTTTTAAAAAACTAGATATACACTAAATAACTAAATGATATCATTTGTTCCTTATTCTATATTTTCAAACATTTTCTACATTTAAGCAATTCATGTGCAAGTAATTAATTTAATCCAATCTTTAATTCTGAATTAGTAAGTTTGGTTGATTGTGATATTAAAAAAACTTTTTTTTATAATTGGGTAAGCTTTGAACAAGGTTATACGAAGGCATTTTTCGAAGCAATTTATAAATATATTTTTCATCATCATTTACTGTTTCTACTTCTTTACTGCCATATTCTTCTAATATTTTAATCAGTTCTACTTTTCTTTGTCAAGAATAACTTCTTATTCCCTTTTCTTTACATGGCATTTTTAATATTCAACCACAATGTATTTACTGATCTTCAGTCTTTTTGTTCTTGTCCTGAACATGAATATGTTGATTTCATTTTTTATTTATTCTCGTTACATTTATGGTTAATATCCATAAAAGCAATTCAATTAAATTTAGAACACTACATGATTTTTATCAATACAAGTATTTTGCGAATCATCAAATCCTAAACATTTAACATATACTTTATCACCTTTCTTTCGTATTCCTTTTTTCACAATATGTTTAGATTTAATATATGTGGTTCTTAAAATCTTCCTGTTACTTCTTCGTTGTTTAAATCTTTTGGCCTATAAAAATCTAAAGCCTAAATCTTTAAATCTATTAGAGGTTTAGAAGGTGTAATCTCACTAATAACCAAAACTTATATTGCCCAATTAGGTGTATATTCTTTCACAAATAAGCCTTTAGATTTGCTTAAACTAACCTAATGATCAATTTTATACTTCGGTTTAACACGTTTATATTCATTATTATATATCTTTTCTAATATTATTTTGTTGGTTTTCTTACTAACCTCTACATTCTTAATTCCTCTTATTTTGTGGATTTTATTGTTATATTCATCATTTTTTTAATATCTCTAACCATCTATTGCAGATGTTTTGTTTAAGCGATCTATTAATCTTTCGACAACAGACATTTCTTTCCCACTATATGTTGAGCAATGATTCATGTTATTTTCTTTCATCAACTCTATAAATTGTTTGTTATAAAATGTTTCCCTGATCGGTTTGGAGTTTGAGGTTTTGTCGTTTTTAACACTTCCTTAAATACACTGGTATTTTACTAGTCTTATCTTTAACTTGAATAGCAAATGCATATTTGGAAACACATCGATTATCGTTAAAGGATAATTATGACTCCAATTTATTTTTGGTACACCGTTCAATTTATACCGGCCCGCATAGACTTCTCCTCCATTTGCTGCGTAAATAATTCCACGGTTGTGCACCCGCGAAATGTGCGTTAGCCACTGAAATGGCTTTTTTACTTTGACGGTCTCGTTTTTGATAGCCTAACGGAGGGATCACGTGTATGGTGTCTTCCAGTAGGTACAGAGTGCGGAACACGCGCATAGAAAGACTATCGTTGAACTCGATAAAAGCAGAGTATTCCTCCTGTACGTTCTTCGATAATGTTTGAGAACTTTATAACCGCGGCGGAGAGGATTAAAACGTCGTTTCTACAGTACACAAGTGGTTCCTTCTGCATGTCAAACGTGTAGTCGTCGTCCTGACTACACTCGTCATGTCATTGCTTTAATGAATTGTACTCCTCTTTACTTCGACCCTCCAAACATTGCAAAGGGTGGGATTAGACCCGTATAATGCTGGTTTTCCACCTTTTCGAAGAATGTACGGGATTTCACGTTTTCGAAGAATGTTATCATCCTATTGTTTTCGTGAGACACGCTAATTTAACGCCCATGTAGGCATACGTATCCCGGAAGATAACGCGATTTTGCAGCGTCATTTGAATAATTTTGTTTCATTGGGCAATCTTATGAATTTCCTTGCCTAGTCCTTGCTCCTCTATTGCTGATCGAGCTTCCAGTATGCTGCCATAACGGTACGCATTGTTAGCTAAACATACGATACGTCGAAACTGGTCCCGTTCTTTCAGTATGTGCTCAATAAAGTCACCCACGGTCTTAAATGTAAAATCACGTTTACCCCCGTTTTTAGAATCCACGCAGACCATGCATGAGGCACAAGTTTCCTTATCTTTACAGTGGGCACATCAGTGTGATGCACAGACGAGATTGGCTTCATGTCTGCGCTCCCCCTTTTCGTCTAGAGCAAGAAGTAGAGTCTCCACAACATATAAATATTTATTTTGCCTTTGCAGGTCATTTTTTCTAATGAAACACAGGTTCTATGAGTACGTGTTTCTGGCACAGTTTACAAAAATACTGGCCACAAAATACTAAGGCAAAACGACATTTTGCTAAAGGATACAACGAAAATTTGACTCTAGAAAAATACAATATAAGGAAAAGAATTGGTTTATGTATTAGAGGATTTAAATGATGACATGATTGATTGTACATTTTAAGAAAAGAAGTAATACAAGCTGTACCACTACCGAAAGTTTACATAATAGACGAAATTTTAGAAGCTAAAGATAAACGAATACTTGTTCGGTGGCGGAGTTATCCTGCTTGATTTAATTCATGGATTCCAATATCCTATTTAACGAACAGCTAGCAACATTTAAAAGACCGGAGGAATGGAAAGTTCCACCACGTCAAATTGCAGAGTGTGGTTTTTATTTAGTTAGATTACCCGATACTGTAAGATGTGCATTTTGCACTTTAGAATTAGGTAATTGGCAATTTTATAATATCTCCTTAAACGGGCATAAACGTTGAGTCCATACTGCCTTTTGTTAAGAGGTAACGTAGATGTGTGTGGTTATAAAATGGAAATAAGTCATTTTTCTATGCCTGAAAAAGGATAATAATAATAATACATAATAATGACGCGAGTGTAAAAGAAATACGCCTCTCACCCGAATTAGCCAAAATACTTGGTTTTGATCATAATCACCAAGATAATATTGCACTTGTGCATCATGCGCGTAATCCACCCGATCTTCAGAAATCGCACCCGTACACATGTATATTTATAGTGATATTGTATAAACCCAGCTGGTAGGCAATACTGTTTGCTCCAATACTGCCTATTACAAATACGAATATTAAAGACTATGGTGCTAGTAATGTGCACTTCTTTGAAAATCCTCATTATGTCCCCGTACAACGTTAACAGTTTGATCAAATTATTATCGATTTAAGAGATACCACTTCCTTTCCAATATGGCAGTGTATGTGTAAAGCTAAATTTTCGTAGACATAACGCATAATACGGTATTATAAAAGCAAACTAATAAGTGAAATACGAGCAGAAAAGCAAAAATGCTGTTTGAATGTACGAAATCAGAATTAGATCTATTTGCGGGTCTGCTCGCTCAAACGAGTATTATTGGTAATAAAACAATGCCGTATAAAGCTGTGGCGTCAATATCTGATAATGTACAACTAAAGTTTGTAGTCCCCGGCCACGATGATGATTATAATGATTTACCAGATACATTGCTACATATTAGAGGTAAAATTACTAAACCTGATGTATCTAATTTAACAACTGCTGATAAGAAAATAGGTCCTGCAAAATATTTTCTCAGTGCAATGTCCAGCGAAGTACAAATATATCTGAATAATCAACTAATATCCTATTCCTCGCATACATATCCATTTCGATCGTATATTGAAAAAGTACTTAATTATAATGCCAATGCAAAAACAACTCATCTTCAGAGCGCAATGTGGTTCAAAGATACTGCCGGTCATATGGACAGTGCGGCCGATAATAATAATCAGGGTTTTAAACAAAGCTCGCTACTCACAGCGTTAAGTCAGCCCTTTGAATTACTGGGCTATATTCTTAGTGATATTTTCAATCAGGAGAAATTTCTATTTAGTGGTGTGCAGTTGCCTATTAAGCTAATTCCAGGCAAACCCGTATTTCTTCTAATGGGCGAGACTGGTGTTGAGGGGAAAGTTGTAATTACTGTTGTGAACAGTAATGCTACACTGTTTGTGAAAAACGTTGATGTGTCGCTCACGGTGAAAATAGCACAAATTAAAGTATTACAAAATCCGAAATATAGGGTAAAATACCCGATAATAAATGTCCAGGTGAAGACAGAGACTTTACGGCAGAACATTATGGAAACCACTATTCCAGATTTGTTTTCCGGCATAGTTCATCAACGTATTATTATTGGGTTTCTTACTAATACAGCTTTCAACGCTACTTATCAGACAAATCATTTTAATTTTAAGCATTTCAGTATGTCATTCTTTACATTGTATGTCGACGGAACTCCGGTTCCATCTAGACCACTACAGCCAGATTTTGATAGTAAGCTATATATACAAGCATACTCTACGATATTTACAAGTTTTGTCATTTATTACTCTAATGAATGTAATGATATTACACTTTCCGAATATCCTAATAGTTATACTCTACTGATTTTTGATTTAACTCCCGATTCTAGTGGTAGTGCTGCATTTCATACTAACCCCCAGCGACGGGGAAGTGTACGATTAGAGGTTATTTCTAAACAAGAACTGCCATCTCCTGTAACAGTTATGTGAATTCTCCTCGGAACTAGAAATTGATTTTCAACGAAAAATATATATTAATTAAAAGAAAATGTTAAATACCCTTGAACTGTATGAGGCATTACAACAGAATTTGCCTAAAAATCATGTTATAGGTGAATATGCTGCAGATCAACTACCTTCGTTTATTCATACATTTCCTGCAGCTATTATTGTAAATACTGATCCTAGTAATATGCCCGGTGAACATTGCGTTGCTGTTTATTATTCTAATGTGCGTGTGGGGGAATATTTTGATAGCTATGCCTTCCACCATATATACCGTATCATTTAAGGTTTCTGCCGCAACTGTTTATTTTATACGTGGAATAATATAAGCATTCAAGGTGATTTATCTCAATTCTGTGGAAACTCTATTGTTTCCTCTATTTAGCATGTCGTGCGTCTAGCTATTCACTACAGGATTTCTTAAATAAATTCTCAACCGGCAATACTAATGTTAGCGATATTCTGCTTTATTCATTTATGAGAGTGGTCCCTGGCGAGATATTAAGCTCTCCGTAAACCATGCATGTGAAGGTCACTAGAGCAAGATTAAGTTCTGTTAAATTATGCGTGTGTGTGTTGTTGATCGCGAGATGAGTTATGTTAGCAGTATACACACATACTTCGAATTTATGTTACAGTGTAGACTATGAGGAAAGCCCAGTGTAATATTTGCTATGTTTTTTGAAAAAAGTAACTGTAGTCTTTTATGTAAAACAAAATATTTTTGTATACTAAAAGGAAATATTATTTCATAACTTGGTTATATAATAAGAAGTACCTAGGTTACTCGATACCCACATACCAAATGTGAAAACAAAATTTCAATATGTCCAGCCGTTTACGAGATAAACAAGGTTAAATATTTGACCTTTCACCTCGAGATCAACATTTTTTTTCAAAAATAGTACTCAATGCCCTTATAACAATCGTGAAAACAAAATTTCAATATGTCTAGCCGTTTACGAGATATACAGGGTTAAATATTTCACCTTGACCACGAGGTCACCAAATTTTTGTTTATAGTACTCAATGCCTAAATACCACATGTGAAAACAAAATGTCAATATATCTAGCCATTTACCAAATATACAGGATTAATATTTGACCTTCGACCTCGAGGTCGCAATTTTTTTCACAAATAGTACTCAATGCACACATACTAAATGTGAGAACAGAATTTCAATATGTTTAGCCGTTTGCGAAATATACAGGGTTAAGTATTTTACCTTTGAGCTGGAGGACACCAATTATTTCACAAATAGTACTCAATGCCCACATACTAAATAAAATTCCAATATGTCTAGACATTTACAAGATATACAGGATTAAATATATGACCTTTGATCTCGAGGTCAGCACTTTTTTCACAAATAGTAATCAACGCCATAAATCAAATGTGAAAACAAAATTTCAATGTGTCTACCCGTTTACGAAATATATTTAACCTTTAAGTAGGTTGAATGTGGGATAGAAACTAACTTCAAATTTCTATTATAATCTCTGCTATGTTCAATAAGGCTTCGTAGTCTTTTATGAAATCTCTGCTATGTTAAATAAGGGTTGCAAAATAAGTTTCGCACCCTTTCACGAAATTTTGCACTGGGCTAATCTCTGCTATGTTAAATAGGGGTTGGAAAAAGGTGCCCTATTATTTAATGAATAGAGAATGGACCTTACCCCATGTAAGGGTTGAAAAAAGCCTTGTACCCTCTGCTATTGTGAGTTAATATTTAGGGTTGAAAAAGAGCTTTTTACCTGTTTATACTTTTATAAGATCTCTGTTATTATGCCCTATAGGGGATAAAAAGGGGGCGTAGCCTATGTGTTGTGTTATATGGGGGTTCGTAGTCCATCTTTACTATGGTGCTATGTAGGGGTTAATCTCTGCTATGTTAAATAGGGTTTGAAAAAGGATCGTAGCCTTTCACGAAATTAGGGACCAAAAAGGGGGCGTAGCCTAACATAGTGTTTGAGGGTGTAAGGGTTGCAAAAATGTGTTCGTAGTCTTTTATAAATAGGCGATGCGAAAACATACTCGTCGCGTTTCATAAAGAATGGCAAAATGTGCTCGTAGCCTTTTATCATTGGTAGTCAAAAACTACGACACTGCGTATCATGCAGCCCTGGAAAATCGACTCCTTGCTATCGTCCAGCTTTGGCAGAAGCGGCAAATTTCGCACAAAGGCAGGTCAAGTTCACGGAGTACTACCACTTTTGAACCATGAACATCGAAGCAAAAGGCACACTCACAGGTGTCATAATCTCTCCTGAAACAGTACAGATACCCAGGAAAAACACTCAGAAATGCACCGGCTCCCCAACGCAGCAAAGCACAGTTAAAGACGCGTAAAATGGGTAGTCAGTAACAATACCGGATTTTACGTTTCCCAAATTTGACATTTGTTTATATATATTTGATTTTACATGCATAATACCCCCAGTTTTTATTGCTATTTTCGAACAGAATAGTGTCGCGCAGAAATAATTTTGAGTTACACAGTTTTTTCTATCGTAGAGAGATAACGCAAAATAATGTAAAGTTCAAAATTATAGTTCCATAAAGTTTTCTTTAAGTAAAAGGCGATATATTCACCTTACCACCAATTTCGATCCCCTATAAATTGTGATAATGAAGATTTCTTACTTCATCAGTATAATTCGCGTTAGCCATTCAGAGAAAAAGTATTATCTTTTTTTTAAGTAAATAATAAACCTTGAAACCGTACTTTAGGTCGAACAAATTAATTAAAATCGGTCCGAAATTGTTTTTATTTTAATTTCTTTACTGAAATTTAGATTAAAACCATTTTTTTAAAGGTAACGTCAAAATCATATTGTAAAATAATAGTAGATTTTTTCTGCGACATATAGACAGATTGAGATTCAAATTTATTATTTATTGGCTGTGAAAATTTACGTATGTAAGAAATTTCTTCCTCTTTTCTTTTGCAACACGAAAGATTAGTAAATGTACAGCACCAGGTGTGTAAATATGAAACCGGAATTTGTGCATAGACGGCGTTAGCTGTCTCTGTGGTTACCATAAAACTGCGTCCTTGGTGCCGCTTGCTTGTTTTGACTGCTGATAACGATTTGCAACTCACAACCAGACAAGTTTCATGTTAGAGTGTAGCGTTTAATATCGTTGATCATGCCTACAAACTACGATTTGCGAACAGTATTGATGTTTTGTTACAATTTGAAGAAAACTGCTGCAGAATCGCGTCGCACGCTTGTCGAAGCTTACGGTGATCACGCTCTTGGTAAGTCACAGTGTTATGAATGGTTTAAAAAAATTTAAACTGGCGATTTTGACGTGAGAAACGAAGACCGTGGGAGACCACCGAAAAAGCTTGCAGACAGCAAATTGCAAGCTTTGTTGCATGAGGATGATGCTCAAACCAATAACATCTCGTGGATCAACTAAATTTTGCACGAGAACCAGTCTCCATACGTTTAAAAGCCATGGGAAAGATTCAGAAGGTGGGTAAGTGAGTTGCACATGAATTGACTGAAAGACAGCAAGAAAACCGAAAAACCACTTGCGAAATTCTGCTCGCCAGGTACAAAATGAAATCATTTCTCCATTGAATTGTGACTGGTGCCGAAAAGTAGATCCATTTCGAGAATCCAAAGAATAAAACATCATGGGTAACTCCAGGAAAACCGGTGGCATCGACTGCAAGACAAAATCGCTATGGATGGAAGACAATGCTTTGTGTTTGGTAAGATCAGAAGGGAGTGAACTATTATGAATTTCCGCCTGCTTGACTCCCACCTGCTTCCTAATTAGTGGAAAAATGCTGCCCCTCTCCGATCGCAAACGCATAGATTTTTGTGCTTGGTCAGAATAAAACTCTCATAAATGTACATTGTGATGTGAAATTTTATAAACACATTTTACATGTTTACGCTCGCTAGGAGTCCAGTCACTGAACTGTCAAGATCTAGTTGAAATGACGGAACTCAGCTCTGAAGTATCATTATTCTTCCAGGCGGCGACAGCAAAGAGAATTCATCACGATTAAACATACAAAATCGTTTTGCTGGCCTTTAACCAAGCAATGATGGTGCACAGTGTATAATGTTATGTTTGGATAGCTGTTCCTCATTTACACATTATTCCGTTACATAAGGCTAATTCATGATTAATTACCAGGACACTTTACAGACTTTTCTGCAAGTGGGAGTTCATTGAGTGTTTGCCCACTGACAGAGCAACATACTTTACGTTTAATTTCTTCTACAAGTTCTTATGTGGATGGGGGCTAAAACAAATTAAATGTAGTCAATATTTTCCAGCTGCGAATCCTGTCGATAAATATGCGAGACTGGTAAGACACACTCAGATGTTATCTGAATGAAGAACATAAGGATTGGATAAAGTATGTTGATGAATTACAACAATCAATAAACTTCTTATTTCATTGTGATTTGGCTGTTAGTCAGTTAAGATCATATGCAGTAAGATATTCTATAGACCCATTGTTGTCAATGGCTAATCTCTTAGGAAGACTTGAATTCAATTGATAATGATGTCTGCAAAAATGCTTTCCGGAATATAGATACAGCGTGAGAAACGCGTAAGTAAGTATACAATCGTAAGATACGCCGTGTATACTTCCAGGTTGGAGATCAGGTTCGTGTTAAGCCTCA
>JAGDQP010019450.1:477-34833 GCA_022664845.1 Lepisma saccharinum
CCGAAAAAATTGGTCCAACTAGTGAAGATGTGTCTCAGCGACCCCATAAGCAGAGTACGGATAGGTAATAATATGTCAGATAGTTTCAAGATTCGCAACGGATTGAAACAAGGCGATGCCTTGTCACCACTACTGTTTAACTTCGCGTTAGAATATGCGATTTTAAAAATTAAAGGGGACAAAAAGGGACTATCATTGAATGGTTTGAATCAACTGTTTGTATACGCGGATGATGTAGATTTAATAGGGGACGATATAGATGCACTACAAAGCAACACCGATGTCTTAGTCGAAGCGTGCGATGAGATAGGTCTACAGGTAAACAAAGATAAAACAAAATACATGATAACAAGCCGAAGCACAGGGAATGAAGGAATTAAAAACATAAGAATTAGGGATGAGGTCATAGAGAAAGTAAACAAATTTAAATACTTAGGAGCATACGTAACAAGCAAAAATGAGGTCACGGAAGAAATAAAAAGTCGCTTAGTATCGGGAAACGCATGTTTCTACTCAGTCCAAAAACTTCTAACATCGCGATTAATATCAAGGAAATTGAAATTAAAAATATACAGAACGGTTATTCTTCCGGTAATACTTTACGGTTGCGAAAGTTGGAGTACGACCCTAGCAGATGAACATAAATTACGTGTATTTGAAAATAAGGTTTTGAGAAAGATATATGGGCCGAAACGGGACGAGATGATTGGAGAGTGGAGGAGACTGCATAATGAAGATCTCCACGGACTGTACGATTCACCAGATGTTGTAAAAATAATGAAATCGCGACGACTAAGGTGGGCAGGGCATGTAGCTCGAATGGGGGAAAAACGAAGATTATATTCTATCCTGGTTGGAAGGCCCGATGGAAAGAGGCCATTGGGAAGACCGAGACGTCGTTGGGAGGACAATATTAGAAGAGATCTTGGAGAAGTAGGTGTTCGTGATGAAAGCTGGCTTGATACTGCCCAGGATAGAATCCAGTGGCGAACGTTTGTTACTGCGGCGATGAGCTTGCGAGTTCCATAAGCCATAGAGTTAGTTAGTTAGTTAGTTAATATCGTTAACTTCAGTGCAGTTGAACGGGAACTTTCCCTGATGGATAAACTCGTGTACTTATGGATGAGTTCTTGATTGATGACCTCTTAAAAGTTTTCAAGTCACTACAAACTTAAGATAATTGATTTATTTATTCCATTTTAATGCCAATACGTACAACTATAACTGTATTTTCAAAACTACTGCAAAGCTAAAAATATCCATTGTTGTGGACCAATGTCATTTTTAAAAATATACGATTTATTTAATTCTATACAACTGAAAATTCTGTACACTTGTGAATTAAAGAACTATAGAAACTGTGTGTTAACTGAGGGGCTTGGTGCAAAAATTGTCTAACATGCACTGCAAAATGGTTTAGAGAAACAGGACTGCAAGTTACAAGTTTCGATGCGTGGTAAATACAGTATTATAACCTTCAAAACTATTGAAGACACTTAGGGTGATAAATTGGTACATAATTTTTCGCTCTTTATATAAATTTTAATTTCAAAAGCACAAAAACACCACGAAAATGTTTCTGTGGGTTACACTATGTCTACACCAAGTATCTCGAACTGATATTTCCAGTATTCATAACGTCAACAAACAAAACTTTAATAACATTTTGAAATTTAGTGGAAACCCGACTAAAATCGTGGATAGGCCTATGTGACATTTGCAGAGTCCTATGGTCCAGGTTGGTTAAAGTAGGGGACTTTGGATAAGCAGTGGCGAGGCATGCGGGATCGAGCCAAGCTGTCGGCCATTCTGACTGAAGTTTTTCAGCAGTTTCATCAGCGTCACCAGGCGAATTCGTGGATGATACCTTAAATAAGGTAATGTCTGCCATTTACTATGTTGCTGCTCTACGTGACGGGCTTAGGCCAAAATTACCTTGTTATTATTTTTATGCTATATTACTTCACAAAAAAAAATAGTTTGTAACAAAAGAGTTACATAAAATAATAACTAATTTTCGACATATTTTAAGTTAGTTTGTTCAGATCATGGCTCACTGCATTTGAACTAGGTCTATGACTTTAACAGTGAAAATGATAACGCTCTGCGATTTATAAAAAAATGAAAAATATCCTTGATGAAAACAGAAAATCCTTAACACCCCACTATCATAGAAGTGATTATCCTGCTCAGTTGGAAGAGCGTAGCAATCGGAAGATCCTGGGAACGAGGCCACCGGCCGCACATTCTCACTGAGGTTCACCATGTTTTTTTCCTCAGCCATACCAAATATCGAGGTAGTACCTTCATACTAGGTCCCAGCTGACTTCTTCCCGCATCCTATCCGACTCAGTGTGGTAACTGAATTTGGGAAAGAGAGGGAAATTCCCAGGCACCTTCCCAAGAACCTCTTTACTTTTGTGCTTTCTGGAGGGGAACTTGTTTAAAGTTTGATGAGTGATATCAAATTATTCCAAAAGTAAAATAAAATATAATTGAAATAATTATAATTATCCAAAATTAGTGAAACTCAGAAGACAGCACACATTTTCTATAACAAGAATAACACATCAATATCGTCGCAATAACATGTCCAACATCTTTAAATACTAAGGACTGTCATCAGATGTCTTAATGTCCAGCGTGTTTAGATTTCGTTGTTCATTACGTTGAAAATTAATGGAATGTGATCAATCGCTATTAGAAAATTTGAAATCAAAGAAAGACAAAGATGGTATGACACTGTCAGATTTTGAAAACTTTAATAATTCAGGTAAATGTAAAGAGAATAAATATACTTTCATCAAACGACGTGTTGGATGTCGAAAATGTAGAAAGAAAATTTGTTCAAGATTTCCTGTCAAAGAGTGAGATTTGTTATGTAAATATTATGTTCTGCGTAAGTTATCAATCATGGACAACTAATGCTATGGGAAAAATGTATATTGAGCAGCGTGTGTTTATGGTAGGTTATTTCAAAACTGCTCGACTTCCTGAATTACCAGAAAACAGTCAAACTGGTGAGGAACTGCAGAAATTTGATCGATTAAAGGTGTTGTGAATTTCCACGACACAAAGCGAACATTGATATGTTTTTATGATTTTACAGATGGCTAGTGTATGTATTATTCAATATGTGTTATGTGTTATTCAATAACGTCAATGGTCTACCATTATAGATTAACACAACGAAACAGTTTTACGATTACTGAAAACTTTTATCTCAATGAAATATAGAAATTCCATCAGATTAGGTTATTATGTGAAGTTTTGGCCAGAAAATTAATCGTTTTTAATTATTATTTTTTATTTCTATGAGTTGGCAAAAATCCAGAAATGCTCATCTTTTTAATGCTCATTTCAAACATGATCTTTGATTCTTTGTATGACGTCAGCTTTGGGAACAAAAATAGAGTTTAATTTTTGAAAATGCATTTAAAGTCGATGAATAAACTAAGTCGATGATACCAGACAACTCAAGAAATGTACTACTTTATGAATGAATAAAAATATCTGAATATACCTATCCACAATTCTTCACATTGTATCAAATAAATCTGTGTAATCAGTATGTTATATAGTCTTTGAGCATACGTTTAAAGTGTATACGTTTCTTCCATCTTTACATTTCCTTTTGAACGTGGAACACAAAAATTAAATTTAACTTCGTCTGATGATTGCTTGGTGTGTTCTTTATATTTTTCTAAAAAAAATATTTTTGTCCTTTCTTGATAATACTCAAATCATATAGAAATAACTCCATGAGCTCTAGAGAAATTAATACTTATATTGTAACCGAAATTTTTGAAGATAACTAACCCATTTTCTACCACTGTTCTGTAATTAGCATCTGTTCTGTTTTCCAGAAAGATTTGAAAAACATATCTTAATCAATTCGGTACACGAATCTTTAATTGTTCATGACTTTGTGAATTTGGGGACTCGCAAAAATGGTCCTTTTTGTAATTATTGTGTGTAATTTTAGAAAACATTGTTGTTGCATACTGAGAATTGACCAAACAAATGTATTACTAGTGTTCTAAATATTAAAATTGAAAGAATCGAATATTTTCAATATTATAACACAAGTATAACTAAAAATGCCTGTAATGTGGTAAATACACTTACACAATTTACAATATGCACTGATAATTTTTGTATTTGAAACTGACAGAAATTGTATTTACATTTGAGTTTAAAGCAAAAGATAGGTCTTAGAGCACCTATTAACTTCTAAATAGTAAGAATCGTGTAGACAAGTACAACCTCAAATTAGGGGAACTCGTTATTTTCTGGCTCTCATTCAGCTATGGACGAAGTAGCGATAAAAACTCAACAAGCCACGAAGAAAGGAACCCAACTTCAAAATATTTGTTAAAATATGACTTAATAATCAGGCCCCTTTTTAAAAATATTTTAAAGGATAAATGAGAGCAAGAATGTTATTTTTAAAGCAGTCTAGATAATACTTAAGAATATCTACCAAATGAACTAATCCATAATTTGAAGATGTGTGTTATTGAAGAGAAATTTGAAACCCTAGGCTATGATATATTATTTTATGGACCTTCAAATATATCATAAATGATATTAGTTTATCAAAATTTTCAATATTATTCTTGATTTATTCGATACTTCTAAAACTTGTAAATATGAAGTGTGAGTACCAAGGCCTCTTAACATGAAAACCCGTAAATTATTACTTTAGAAGACTGTATATATTATGATTGGCTTATTCATACTATTTGAACTTTCTATATAGTCTTCGTTTTCTAGAAGAAACTTTGTATATAATTTTCTAGAAGCTATATTCAGTAAAAAGTGTAAATTCAAAAATATGTAGTTACATGATGATACAATATGTTACATGATGATACAAAATACAAGATGTCAATCTATGTATTTTAATTTTGATGATTTTTAAAGTTTGTTTTTGTGCGTTTATATTGGCGTATTTGTAATTGCACAAATTAAAATGAACACCGCAATAAATCAGAAAATGAAGGGATAGAATTGAAGGGTGTGAGGCAAGAACATGGTAACCCACAATGTTGCACCTTTAAGAAATTCGAGATTTACTGCTGCACAAGTTATTTTCATTGGCTGAAAGCTGATTTTTTACGTAAGGCTATACATAAAGGCTTAGAATAATTGTACCAAATCAAAATAACGAATTGCTATTTTTCATGCTGCTGTGTGGGTTACCATGTTTTATTATTTATACCATAATATTCGCTACCTAAGTCACTCAAGAATAAATCTTTTCACTGAACTCTCTGTAAGAGATGTTTAATTTACAAATTCTTTTCCTTTTTTAGTGGCAAGCTGGCATACTGCTCCTCGTTTCCCGCCATCTTAATTGTTGGTTACCATCTTATGAATCCAAAAATGTTACAATGAGGTTTACCATAAGTAAATATTGCTGCCATCTCTGGAGCACAATTTGAAGTCGGACAACATTAAACGACGCGGTATGATTTGCTTTCTATCGGGTGCTGAATAACTCAAAAAATAAACATTTGTGGGTTACCTTGTTTTTGCCTCACACACTTCAATTTAAAGTAACCCTTGTTGAATAAGACAATAGTGGAATAAGACAATTGCGGGAAAAAGAGGATTATGAAATAACTGGTTTAAGTACTAGAGTATTTCTAAATTTCTATGTACAGCGAATTGTAAACTCGTTAAGTGAAAATTGCAGAGATAAAATGTTCAAGTCCTTGATTGATAACTCACGATACTTCCCGTTTCGCCTACTGACCAAAAGGCACATTTTAATCATTATCCTCATCTTATCTTATCTGTAGGCGAAACGGGAATAACCGTTTTGCCTATTCCCGTTTCGCCTACGCTCTCTTAAAGAAAGGGATATTTAGTGTCTGAGGGAATTTTCTTGCAACGATTCATTAAGGAGATTCAAAGCTCTGTCGTGATTCGATACGATTCTACCCTATATGATTTTGTCCCCTACCCCCAGCCGGCCTTCGTAAATATTATCTTTATGTACAGTTCATTAAAAGTTTATTTTACAGAAAGAAAGCAAAAGCTGTATCGTGATTGGCTGTTCTACTGGGCGTAGTGGCCAATCACAACAGTGAAAGTTTCAGAAGCACGCGTTGAGATATGCGTTGATGAAGGCATCGGCAACTTAAAATCTAGATTCCGTTCAGGGCACATAGATTTAATTCATTATGTAGATGTAATTTCATATTACTTACATTTGGAAGATTAAAGTTTCAAGCAGGAGGATCTGCGATAAGCATAACTTCACTTGTAAACATTGTATATAATAAACGGGGACAATGAGTGACATTGTAGCCTAAATTTAAAGATTATGTAATAGATACACGTTTATTTTGAAATATATGTGTGACCATTATAGGAATACTGAATATTGGTTTCTTTGCTACGAGTGTACCCGCCTCTCTCTATCTCTCTCTCCTTTCCCTTCTTTTGTTTACTTTTTTTTTACTTTTGTGATTGGCCACTACGCCCAGTAGAACAGCCAATCACGATACAGCTTTTGCTTTCTTTCTGTAAAATAAACTATTAATGAACTGTACATAAAGATCATATTTACGAAGGCCAGGGGTGGGCGGAGACGAAATCATATCGACTAGAATCATATCGAATCACGACAGAACTTTGAATCTCACTGATGAAACGTTGCAAGAAAATTCCCTCAGACACTAAATATCTTCTTTAAGAGAGCGTAGGCGAAATGGGAATAGGCAAAACGGGAATTCCCGTTTCGCCTACATTTAAGATAAGATGAAGATAATGATATAAATGTGCCTTTGGGTCAGTAGGCGAAACGGGAATAGGCCAAACGGGAAGTCCCGCACGATACGAGCTCATTGTCATTACAACACTAAAAATATAAAACATGAAGGAAATAACACAAGCAAATAACATGCAGGTAAGTACATGAGAGTTAATAGTTTGGATAACAGGCCGACCTAGAACTTCACGGACTTATTGATTGTTTAATAAATATGATATCTCAATGTAATAGAAAATATTTACTTTTAGCGTTAGTGATTGGAAAGGAAGATGAACATTGTCTTTCATGGGGTAACTAACATACCTTTTGTCCACTGTTGTTGTATCTACTATCAGCATTTCAATTTAAATAATTGTGATTTGTCACATTGTCGAAATAAATGAAGGGTGTGAGGCAAAAACATGGTAACCCACAAATGTTTATTTTTTGAGTTATTCAGCACTCGATGGAAAGGAATCATACCGCGTCGTTTAATGTTGTCCGACTTCAAATTGTGCTCCAGAGATGGCAGCAATATTTACTTATGGTAAGCCTATTGTAACATTTTGGGATTCATAAGATGGTAACCAACAATTAAGATGGCGGGAAACGAGGAGCAGTATACCAGCTTGCCACTAAAAAGGAAAAGAATTTGTAAATTAAACATTTCTTACAGTGAGTTCAGTGAAAAGATTTATTCTTGAGTGACTCAGGTAGCGAATATTATGGTATAAATAATAAAACATGGTAACCCACACAGCAGCATGAAAAATAGAAATTCGTTATTTTGATTTGGTACAATTATTTTAAGCCTTTATGTATAGCTTTACGTGAAAAATCAGCTTTTAGCCAATGAAAATGACTTGTGCAGCAGTAAAAATCGAATTTCTTAAAAGTTTAACATTGTGGGTTACCATGTTCTTGCCTCACACCCTTCAAATTATCCCACCACTGATAGATTTATTGACGTATATATTTTCAAAATATTCCTTTATAATATTCCAGTATATCACGTATACCGTATTTTCCAGGGGTTAGGTAATACCAAAATATTCACAAATATCTTCTAATTTGAGAACCGTTGTAAATAACATGTGTATGACTAGTTACAACGATATTTGTACACCAATTTTTTTGAAGGGGGCAAGGAGGCAAAGACCTACACATAAGTGTTTTCATTCTGAACCAATAGTTATATCACCCAACTTTCGTTATTATGTTTAAACCCATTAAAAATAAAATTAGTTAAACCTAGTTAAGTGTGAAATGTGATCTGTAATCAAACGTAGCAGCTTTTCCAAATCAGTCATGTAAGAAACGAAAGAAATTGAGAGTACTTACATCTCCATTCCATTGTTGGCGCCTCCTCTTTAGCTGTAGAAGGTGATGGTCTCCTCTGTCGTGGTCTCTACAAGAAGATAAAAGTTACGAAAGAAGGGAATAAAAAAAGACTAAAAAAATTACTACAAATATTGAAACTTGATCGAAAAATCTCAACTTCTAAGCTTGGCACTTATGGGCTTCATAGGAGCAACAGTAAATGTTTGTCTGTTCAACAACTTATCCACGCGAGAAGAAAACGGAAAGTAATTGTTTGGGCTGTAACTTTTCTTTTGAATATAAGAAAAACAAAAATAAATAAACTCTTCACACGAGACCCTTGAGATGGTTGGATGATTGCCTAATATATAGTACCGTATTAATAAACAAAGCAGAAGTAAACTCACAAAAATTGATGAGACTATTCATATGAGATTATTGTGATCCGAATGAGCACTCATACATTGTACCGTATCAGTCAGTATGGATAAACAAATTAGTCGCTAATTGATACAGATTACTGATACTATTCACACAAGAACACTGTGAGAAACTGGAAGTTAACTGGTTGACAGTGTCGCGGGCACGACTGTAGGACGGCGGCGTGTAAATTCCTGTTCAACTTCGAACAATTCTTTCCACACACTCAAAGTGCGTATCAGCATCTACGATTTTTGTTTGATATTCTGAAGAGTACGGCAAGCAGATTAGAACCTATTAGGGCAAGTTCCAGCATGATAATTCTGACCATCTCCTTATTGCAAGAAAAAGTAGACTTCAAAGATCCACTTCCTGCATTACCTATAATGTTCATTCTCCAACTAAATTCCTATTGAACATAACATTGGGTTAGCCCAAAACCGTTTTTTGTGCCGTCAGGTTAACTTTAACTAGGTCATTTTCTTGGCTTTCATGGTCTAATCTCCAAATTAGTATATTCCCTAAAAATAGAATCTTTCGCTTATCGTGACGAAATGTCTCTTCGCCTCTTGTATAAATGAGTTCACCCACTCCCTTCTCCTAACCTCAGAATTGCATGTAACACATAAGCAATATTATAGTGATTATAAACAATTTGAGAACTCTCCCCAACCTACATGCTGAAAAGGAAGAAAACAAAATTTTAACGAATAATAGTAAACCCTATATCCTCTTAACTTCCAGGCCGTCTTTATCCATAAGTATCAATTTGTTTGCGGAAGAAGGAAAGAGAAGAGAAAAGCTCCTGACCTTTGAAGGTAATGTAGTACTATTCTATCATTTACCTGGAGTGTTTGGGTGAAACCAAGTGAAACTTGAATGACTGTGGTAGCCATGAACTGGATTTCAATCAACGTTGCCTTCCCTGTGGTGGTCGGTAAAGAGCGACCTTCACTACTAGACCAAGGCGCTAAGTTTAGATGCAAATTTCTAAACATAGATCAACAAAGAACTTGCGTAATACATTTTTTATTGTATTTCGCAAGATGTATGAATTGGTAAGTTGTAAGACAAAAAATTGGACTCCGGTAGTATTTCGTGGGAAATGTGAAGTTGAATTGTGTTTATTTAGCCCAGGCTGGAATAGGGAGGGAATGTCAGTGAAATCAGCCAGGACATAGTTTGAAGGTACAATCTCGACGCGAGCCTGGTGCGACTGAGGGAAACCCTGCAGAAACCTCAGTCAGGATGGTCACCTCTTGAGCGCGAACTCAAGACCTTTCAAAAGCAAAGCCAACACTCTACCAACTGAGCTACGTCTATTCTATTCGCAAAATGTCAAACTTAATACCAAAGTTGATTTGATGGAAGTTATGGAGTGCAGTCAACCTTTGAAATGAATATTGCCACACATAAACACCACGTCATCTTCACCTCAAAGAAGAAGAGAACGTTAAGAACATGTACACACTTGTGTAGTTTTATTGTTTGATATCCACATGCAATTATTACATTAACGTTTGGTATATTTCAAGATCCCTGTTTTATAGTAACAATTATTCATTTACTTACTGCTCAGCCACGTTGTGTCCTCCTGTCTGCACCATGTTGTTGTCATTGAGGAGGTCGTCACCCCCAAACAGCTCCACGTCGACCACTTGGCATCCTAAAAGAAAACAGCAGTTACGTGAAAATATCAGAAAAAACATTAATATGATTCAAATTTTAATGAAAATAATTTTAACATCTTAACGACTTTAAGGACTTTCTATCCAATTCCTCATTAGTATTAAAATATCTACCTAAATATTTTCTAAACTTCAAAACTGATGTTTCGAGTTGTCGTTTTGCAATCCTTAATTGAAACTCAAACTATATTTCTATGGCCTTTACAGCAATTGAAGGCTTCGGGATATCTGGATATCTTATCCATTGGATAAGGAAGAATATTCTAGAGACCACTGATTTAATTCAAGGCATTATACGAACACTAGCCTGATGTGATTGAAGCAAAAACAGGATAAAACCAGGAAAATGACCGACAACATGATTCAATTCAATAACATCTCGATTACGAAGAGATTACTTAGACATCCCGCAACAGACTAACATCGTTAATGATTCATTTGTTGTGTTGTTAATGAACACTAAGAGCTGACACGAAAAACTACAAACATTTCTGTGTTCTACAATCATTTACTTGTATTTAGATGTTATCTTCCCTCCTATGTTTTTTTATTTGTACAAAGTATGCTGCCAAGTTTATCATCAAATGATTAAAGTGGATCTAACTTTCTTACTTCGTCAAGAAAAAGCTGTTAAACTCACTTTGACCAAAATTCACTATGACCAAAACTCACTTTGACCAAAATTCACTATGACCAAAACTCACTTTGACCAAAACTCACTGTCAGCGTATAGGTAAAATTTCTTGGTGACAGTTCTCAAAAGCTAAGAGAATGCTACTTGCTTTGTTGTTAATTTGTTATTCAGCCTATTAATTTGTTATTTGACTTCATTGCGATTACTTTGAAGTTACAATGTCATGCACTAGTCTTGTTGGAAGCGAAACGTAAGGTTAAGAAACAAGTTCAGTATGGCAATATGTCAGCTGAAGCAGCAGTCAGCAGTTAACAATTCTCTCAAAGACACCTACCACCTCCTCTCTCTTGTCTGGAAGATTTAGTAAAAAATTTAAAAGAACTCAGTTATCAGGCAGTAGACTTATATATACAAACTTTACATATATGACTCTAAGGTTGATGCAAGCTAACAATTCACAAACAGACTAATTCTGATATGTATCCTCTGAAAAGGACTCTGCTTTGTAGAAATCAATTAAAATTACGTTAGTAAAATTTTCCTTTTTAAGTGTATTAAGCTTCACTTTGCAATTTTTGCAATATTTTTTCCAAAATTAGTTCTATAACGTTGAATGATAAATTGTAATAATGAAATATATTTATTCATAAACAATTTGAACCGAGAATAAAAAGTAAAAGCTTCGTATCAATGGAATAATTTTGTTTGTAACTTCTTGAAAAGAGTCAGTTGTAGAGTACAGGATTCAGTTTGAATGTACAAAACTGTCGACGCGACAACTTGCTGCCAGTTTAAGGCAAGACGGTGTTAAGTTTTCTTTTAAGAGCACAACAGAGTAAATTTACTTCAAACCAGAACTACACCAAGTCTAATATAACATACTGAATAATTTCGAAGGGAAATGCATTGTATAAGAACCAAGATATACGAAATGTTAGAAATTTGTCCTGGAAAGATAATATAATCTGTTCTTCACTAGTGAGTACACATACTTCTCGTACGGTGCTTGGCAAGAAATATGCCAAACTAAACGACATCTCAATTGTTTTTCAAAACATTATTTTTGATATAATGACTTTATAGAACACAATAATAATTAAGCTATAATAATAAACATTACGAATTGTAATCGTTCTCTTAACCCCAGAACAGTCACTTCTGCGTAAGTGCTTTTCGCCCTCTACCTGAAGGCTTATGTGAACAGGTTACAAATGCAGTATGATAAAAATAGGAAAAATATATTTTGTTAAGTGTTTGTACGTTACTGCACCATTTTTTTGAGATTTACGTTAAACTCTTTTATCACTGTTGCCAAGTCATAAGATATTTAACCACACTTAAATGGAATAATACTGAAAATTATAAATATGTGGATCACATGTGAGTGAATATTAATAGATTTATTTTATGTACATGTACATAGAAATTAACAGCGAATAGTGAACTGAATTTTTTAATCATATTCATCAACATGTGCGTAGCTGTTCTTAGATTTATCTTATGTACATGTTTGTCAACGTGTACTGTTGAATTATGTGATGAGTAAATATGTAAATAAAGATATGAAAAGTTTTTAAATGTTAATCAATATGATTACAATATTCAGTTCACTATTCCCCTGTTAATTTCCATGTATACGCACATAAAGTAAATCTATCCACGCACATGTGATCAACACATTTACAATTTTCAGAAGTATCTCAATTGAGTTTGGTCCAATATCTTATGACTTGGAAAAAGTTCAAAAAACAGTTAAAGATATATCTCGAAACATGGCAAGGTAACATACAAACACTTTACAGAATCTTCACATCTTATTTATATTTTCAAATTAAATTTATACATACAAAAAATATTTCTTAAATAATAAATTATTGTTTCACTGAAGAAGTCTTCACGTAGACAGCGAAAAGTGCTTCTGCAAATATTACTGTATACAGAAGACGACTTCAATTAACATTTAAGGTACGTACTTTTGATAATAAGATTCGTTCTCCTTGCGTTGGTATGTTTCTTTTAAGCTCTAATAGTTATAACTTTGTAATTTACTTTGTTTTATTTGCTTTGCTTAAGATACTTTGAAGCAAAAATCAAGATTATCGTGTCAATCTGAATTTTCAAAATTAATGCACTTTTATTTCAACAAAAGACCTTCTCCAACTAACATCAAACTCAAAATTACAAGAAACATTTTAGCTAGATTTGTGTAATGTTTGCTTAGGCGATTATTCTGGAGAAAATTAAAGATATATTAGAAAATTAGATTTCAAGATGTTTCAAAAGAAACACAATTCACAGTAACTGAAACGTTAATTTTTTACGGAATTCAATGTTTCCAGATTGGAACAAAAGATAATTCGAATGTTTGTTGTTTTTTTCATTTCATTTTTGGAGGTGAGTGGAAGAATAACACAGCTTGAGTCAAATATACCTAAGAAAAATGGTAAACAAGCTTTGGAAAAATATGATAAGAATCGGGAAAAGATGAAAACAAACATAACTTTTTGAAATTTAATATTTATGGTAAATGTTTGCACTTGAATTGAAAACTTCAAGTAAGTGAAAATATTTCAAGGTAACATGAAAAGAAGAGACTAAAATTACTTTGTGAAACTTGGTATTATGGGGAACTATGGTACTTGAATTGAGGACTTGAGTCAGTAGTGAAGTAAGTGGAATTATTACTTACGACGAAAACGAGTGTTTTACATGTCATTTCCGTACAGAAAAGCACATCTTATCGTCTATGAACGCCAGCATATATACGCTTTGAAGTTTATTTATGTGTGACTTATGGGGCATGTTATAGGGTTTATTTATGGTATATTACTATTCCTGTAAAAACACATTTTCACACAATTAAAACTTGCACAGTTACTAACTTCAAGTTTACAATTTATTGTAGGTAAATGTGAGAATAGTTTATTGTAACAGTTAAATATTAAGTTTATTAACATATGGAGAAAACTGATAAAGTTGTGCAAGACTTTGAACATTACTCATGATCATGCTAAATATGTGGTATATGAAAAATTTCGACGCAAGAGTTTCATTAAAGCTTTCTTTTTACACGGTTTTATCTTTATCCTGACACTACCATTGATTTTTTATGCTGAGCAATTCTAGAAATACCTCCAAGATTAGTCTGGAAAAAAACGACCAAAATTTTAGGCAGAACGGTCTACTCAGCTTCGAACATGTGACCTGTTTATTTCGAGGTAAGCATTCTGAAATTAAGCCAACATTTTCGATGGTTTCAGACTTAGATAATACTTACTATCTGCTACAAAATAGCAGATAGTAATTGTGACATTACAGTCTTAGAGTAATTTCCACTAGAAAACTATTCCTTGTGCTTTGCGCCTCTAAATTTGTTTCTATCTTTTTGTACATTTAAGTATCGAAACTTAAAAAAAAAAAATATACGTGTTCCTATTTCCTGTTTTTCCTTATCCCTTTTGAAACTATTAAAGAAGCTGAATCTTTCTTACCCTCACTACAAAGCGATGAATAACATTTCAAGTACGGTGGCGGTTTCCAATCCTCAGAGAAGAACAAGCCTTCGTAGAAAGTAGAGCCGAATGAAGAATCCGTCGACGTTGAAGTTTATCCTTTCTTTGATGCAGGGTTGCCAGGTAGTTTGAAATATCTGTGTCCTCTTCATGTTGGATTCTTCTTACTTGCAGCACACAAACAAATTACAACTAATAGTAAAAAGAAAAAAAAGTATTCGGTCTGTCGTACTCGCAAGGATCTGAAAATAAAGAAAACAAAATTCCATTTAGAATTGCAACATTTATAATGTATGTAAGCCATTAGTACTAATTTAACGAATTCTAAGAGGAACAAATTTACATCCTATTGTATCGTACTCTATGAAATACAAATATAACTAAGAAGTAACAAGAATTTTCTTCCCCCGTTAACCGTAATATGAACCTATAACTTGAGGTTACCTGTTTCAAAATAGTATCTTTGCCAGTACAGCATGATTTAAATTTTGGATATCAGTGTTTGC
This sequence comes from Lepisma saccharinum, assembly GCA_022664845.1. Lineage (NCBI taxonomy): Eukaryota > Metazoa > Arthropoda > Insecta > Zygentoma > Lepismatidae > Lepisma > Lepisma saccharinum. The sequence continues at coordinate 15,321 of JAGDQP010019450.1, forward strand.
AGTGGTTTTCAGTTAGACTATTTTAGTGTATCCTGGCTTTCTCGAGATTGTTTGTTATTATAGAAACATAATTCTACAGCTTCTGCTAAATCTGAGGGAAACTGTGATAGTAGCATGGCAGGAAATAAGGACTATAGAGAGGTTGAATGAGCAGTAGAATCAAAGACTTTCTAATGAACAGAGCAATCCTTTTTTCATGCCTAGCAGCTCAGTAAAATTCAATTAACAGACTCCTTACTGATTGCCAGCTCTATCACAATCATCCTGACAGTTAGTCGTCTGTCTTTTGCTACAACAGACCGCACTTCACAACATTGTTTTTACCTGACAATGTTGACTTCAATCCAAAGCGATTCAGGTTAACCCAGAATTTTTACGAGGTAAACTTTGTTTGATATTCCTCTGTATTCTTATCGTGACACAGTCATGCAAAACAATGACACAAGCTTGAAAAAAAAACATAGATAGCATCACTGACATGGCATTGAACAGATAGAACTGGTTTCCGTTGTGTACCCAGACAGCTTTCCTTCCCAGATTTACACTCTAAGCTACCAGTGGTCTAAGCTAAACATGAATAAATACAATTCTATGCAACAACAGTTTGATCTTCTCGATTCAATAAATACAGCGCTGATTCAAGTATTAGGACAGGGATGCCACTCTAGTTACTTTGCAACTAGATATGGTCACTTTTACTGTTACTTAAGTCATAAATTAAAATTGCTACTAAGATAATTTCTAGTCATTGTATTATCAAATCTCCTTCTTTGAGTCAACCCATTCTTCGCACTGCATTCTTCCCAAATCATGCCATTGACGTTGTCTCGGTTTTAATAATGTTAATAATTGAAACACTTCAGATATTTCTTGAAATTAATAGCTACTGTTGTTTGCGGAAAAGGTATGGGTGAATGACTCAATGGACGCCATGTCCGCTGTGTAATAGCGCGTTATAGAGCAACGCGTTGAGATGGTGTGCATGCTACAAAGTACTGCGTAGTCTATAACAGTGTCTTTTAACCGCCGTCCACAAAGCTATTACACAGGTCCTAGGCAAAGTAATGTATTAAATCATTTAACACTTATTTTGTAGATTTCGGCAGTTGAAAATTGAGCTTAAAGTTTATATTTCCTTCCCAAAACAACTAGAATCTGAAGATATGATATAATCTTTTTAACATTAAATAAACATCTAACCTACTGGCATCTTACCAGTCCTTGAAAGATTTCTCCTGTAGTTTGCCGGTCCATGAGTATCAACAGGTTGAAAAAACCTGGTCTATAATATAAATGAGTCTTTAGATTCTGTAAATCGCTTTATGTTTAAGCTGAGACTTTAATATTTTCACAGTTGCTGTTCTAAATGGGAAAATACCCGAAGTTCAGTGATTAGATCCAACTAATCGAGAGACCTGTTCGAACTTAAGTACAATAAACCTTCAGGAATCTTGAGGGAGGGAAAATCTTCAGGGATATTAGGCACGTTAAAGGTAAAATATATGGTGTAGTAAAAAGTAATCCATTATTTTTACATGACATTGAAGGCTTGACTTACCATAGTTAGAATGATCCGATTTACAGTAGGTCACATATGCGCCATTTTGTTCGATAACGTGTTGCCATTTGGAAGGTAATATCATGATGCCTCTCTCATAGAAGCCCTTGTCCCTCTTGGCAAAAAATTGAGACAGTCGATGTTCACAAGCCTCTCTTGAAGCGAATTTTTCACCAGCAAACGTGTTCGCCATGGACAGGAACAGATGGTAATCACTCGGTGCCAGGTCCGGACTATAAGGTGGATGCATAAGAACCTCCCAACCAAGCTCCCGGAGCTTCTGGCGAGTCACTATCGATGTGTGTGGTCTGGCGTTGTCCTGGTGGAATACAATGCCTCTCCTATTGGCCAAAACTCGGCGCTTCTGGGTGATTGCTGCCTTCAGACGGTCCAATTGTTGACAGTATAGTTCCGAGTTAAGGGTTTGGCCGTAGGGGAGCGGCTCATAGTAGATAATTCCCTGCCAATCCCACCAAACACACAGCAAAACCTTCCTGGCCGTCAATCCTGGCTTGGGCACCGTTTGCGCCGGCGCACCGCGCTTCGACCACAACCGTTTTCGCGTGACGTTGTCGTAAGTGATCCACTTTTCATCACCAGTCACCAACCGCTTCAGAAATGGGTCGCTTTTGTTGTGATTCAGCAGCGATTCGCAGATGGAAATTCGGTCCATGAAGTTTTTTTCCGTTAACTCGTGTGGCACCCATACATCAAGCTTCTTTGTGTATCCAGCCTTATGCAAATGGTTCCACACGGTTTTTTGTGCAATGTTCAGCTCTTGGGCAATCGAAACAGTGCTCACATGACGGTCGGACGCGACAATGTCCATGATTTTATCGACATTTTCGACACTTGGCCTTCCAGTGCGTGGTACATCTTTGACGTCAAAATTACCGGCACGGAATCGACGAAACCAAAATTGCGCGTGATTGGCTGTTACAGTATCAGGACCATAAACACTATTCACATTTGCAGCCGCCTGGCTTGCGTTTTCGCCTTTATCGAAGAAAAACTAAAATATAGTGTATTTTCTCTTTGCTAGTGTCCATGTTGACGCGCGCTCACACAACACTGAGTCAACTCATCACAACTATCTGAACAGTGTTTGTAGTACGCAATCTCATCGTTTGAACGCCATCTCGTTGAACCCGATCGGACTTATAAAAAGCTAGATACAGATCACTGAAGCCATCTATTGGCAAAATAATGGATTACTTTTTACTACACCAGATAGAAAAGTGAAATAGAATTGAAACTATAAAGAGAAGAAGTGAGGATGTCGCGTTAAACTGAATATTCCCGAGAAGAGAATAGTGAGAGCAGATGGCTAAATTGAAAGTAGAGTTTTCAATTTTGGCAAAGTTACGTGCTAATAAATCGGTTATACTTACTTATGAATCTCTACTTGTGATTCAATAATGTATTTTTTTTCTAAAGAAACTATATTTTATTTAAATTACTGCGGTTTTAAGGAAGTTTTTTTATTACCGTAATAAAACCTGTTTCTCTTATGATCATGTTGATTTGAGAATCTTACCTGAGGAGAATGTGTGATAGGGTTATATTATGATTGAAGATGTTTCGATGTTTATATATTTCTCAAACCGGATTAGTTATTTTGGAGTTGATGATATGTTCTTTGATTTTGGTTTAAAGATTCCATTATGTTATACTTATTAAGAATCATAAAGGTGTAAATCACCAATTGTTTACCTTCTTTTGTTTTTTTACAAAATAAGATGTGATTAACTGCACTATTTAGAAATTTTCATTTAGAAGCGGCGAAAGTGAAAACACACTAATTGTGTACGTTATTTCGATTCTAAATTGACGTGTTTCAGAATGTATTATCTTCGAAAAAAGAATATTATGTCTTTAATCACTATACTTCATATATTGTATATATATCATTGTATTCACTTAGCTTTAAGGACGATTACTGACACATACCTCCTTACGTAACATAGATATATATATATATAACCCAGAGAGTCTTAAGATATTATTACAAATTCGATAAAGGTCAGGTTATTTGGTGTCAAGGAAACACTTGGAACAGAACCAAACAGAAACACAGCTGACAAAATGATTTGCCAGAGTATGTAACCCGCAAAACTTTTCAACGAAGATCTATTCATTTCAATACGTTTCCAAACCCAATGATGGATATATTTTTGGTGGCGTAACTGTGGATTAGAATAGAACAACCTTTTAAAAATATTAGGAAGAAATAATGTTAAGAAATTAGAAACATGAATTTTACCTTTATCCTCTCTCGCCGGCAGGGTCCTCTTCTTTCTTGCATCTTACACTCTACCGTTCTAACTTCTACAAATAAGACGCAAATAACAGGAAAATAGTCTTATTGACAAGCAGAAAACAGGGGATGAATGTTGATGTTCGGGGATCCTGGCTAATTCTCGAAGACCTGTCATGGAAAGATAAGGAATTACTATCTGTTACCTTCAAATCTATTGAATGTATTAAATAAAACTAAACTTTTGTGCTTATGTGTATACAAAATGTGTGTTAATCCATTATACAAACCCACACTAATGGACGAAATGAACCAAATTCTGCAAGGATTGACTTGTCCTTCCACTTGGCCAGAAAAAGACCAGGGACTATGTTTCCCCAATATATACACCGACATATCATAATCCATGGAATAATAACCAAATACCTCATGGAACCTCAAATTCATACCGCTGTAAAAATCTGGACATATTTCCCATGGGTCCTTCATTCGACAAGAGGAATACCGTTCTCCTCATATACTAATTAATGGAATAAATATCGGATATATTGTGAATCCTGAAATAATATACAACCGCTATCTACTAAATTTCACACAGTTTCTGCACTTGATGATAGGAAAACCATGGACTATGTAAGCTCCCATTATATATATTGACATGCCATATTGGAATAACTACCAAAATACACTTTGAGTTCTCACTCCATTCTACACCAAATTTCCATGATTTTGTTTGTCCTCGCACCAACGGGCAAGCATATCAGCTAGTATATTGAACGTATATAAATATTTATACTTAAGCACAAAAGTGAATTTTAAAATAGTTAGACACAACATAAAACATGTATTAGAGCGGTAAAATTTTCGCGGCACAACATATCTAGTAAATTATCATATAACTCAAGATAATTAGTTCGTATGGTGTTTTACTTTTCCGAACACTTATACACATGTTTGTGGGAATTGCTGAGTGTTCTAATTCCATATGCGTGGTATCTCCTGATTTTTTGATTCTTACATTTCAATGTATCCACCGGCCAGCGTAGTGCATCAAGCTCGATTTTTATCGTGCATGTGGTCATGCGTTTATATTACGTGGGAGTCCATTGAGCGGAGTGGTTCGGAGACTACTTTATCAAAAACCTGTATGTACCACCCCTTAGAAGTTCACCAGTTCATTTAGGACGTTAAAAGCCGTTTTATCAATCCATCAATTATGGAGAGGTCCAGAAGATTTGAAACCAACCCTGGTTGGACATTCTTCAGTTTTCTACCAAGAAAATATCAAAATATGCTGTATTAAGGCCTTTGCGACTTTTCCCCATGCCTCTTTCACTATATGAAGTTCTTATCAGAAGATGCCATTCATAAAATATAAGAGGAATTAAACCATCCCCATGACGAAAATTCGGCGGGCCGCCCCATGAAGGCGGACCACCGGAGGTCCGCCGAGTTTTCCTCATGGGGGGATAAGTATCAATAGCAGTGGTCAAGAAATGCAAACTAAAAGTAAGTTTCAAGTATGGAAGTTCAATATGGAAACACTAGCTACTACAGGCATGAGGTGGAGGAGCTAATTAGTTATTTTCGTGTTTAACTTGTAGAAGTCATTTAACTTAACTCTTTTCTGGAACCTGACCAATCATAAGCATGATATTTCTCAAGTTTAAATTTTCAATAACAAATTAATCGAAAATTTCAAAACCTCACATAAAATTATTTTTCCCTGAATTTTCACGAGTCCGTCATTTAGTATAGTAACGTCACTTGTCCATGAATTCACATAATCTTACATAATGTTGAAGTTTGTGTGAATATTATCCCCCCTTCCCACGTGGGAGTGATATAAATAAGAAATATATTTTACTCGAAAACTTTTCCTACAATACAATAACTATGATTAGTGTAATTATTTTTCCAAAATGGTTCCCTGTGCTCGAATGAACAGGATTTCTTTCTTCTGAAAATTTTGTCTCAATGGGCATATTGGGTTTCTGAAATTTACGGTACAGATATTGATACTAATGTATATACTAGGGAAGTCCGGAATTCCTAAAATTTCCGAAATCGAAATGCCAATTTATGTTTTCAGAATTAAGAAATGCCAAAATTCCGAATTTTCGGTATGACAAAATGAAACATGACTCATCCAAAGTTCGGCAAGGTTAAAAACAGCAGTTCTTCAGGATCTAAATAATGTCAGAAAGTAAACTCCGATACGATATCTTGAATAAAGGCCCTGGCAACTACTTTCTATATCTCCTTCCTAAAAACTATACTTGTCCATGCTTTTCATCGCTAAAAGTTTTGATGAGATTACGGTAAGTCATAATAGCCAGCCCAAAATAAAGAAAATAGTCAGCTGTTTCGCTTGCAAATTGTCATGTTTTAGAAGAAGTCTGGATGTATGTATATTATTACAAACAGATATGCAAAGGGTATATTATATTAACTGCGTAATATCCAGCAGAAGATGATATGCATTATCGTACGCTAGTAACGGACAGACGGTCAAAGTATATGAGCATGATCCAGCTACGTTTTCTGTGGTTGAGTATACACAATTATAACCAAGATTCGGCTGCAGCATGGTTGCAAATTAATAAAAGAATTGCCGTAGTTAATGTCTATTTGTATATCGAAGGTTCATCAAGAAATGAAAATATAATTAAATTGAAATAGATTTTACGAAGAAGCGGAATTGATGTAACAGTTAAACTATGTATTCATTAATTGAAGAAAAGTGTTCAATTTAAAAAGAACGAACTGAATGTTGGAGAATGATTCCTATTAGTAATCATAATGAAATATTCATGTGTGGTTTAAATATAGTTACTATAGTATAGAAAAATAAGGTCCTCGATTTTCGGGGACAGTCCCCTGATTTTGTCCCCGATTTTCAGAAAATGTAAAATAACAATAATAATGCCACAAGCCTCAAGAAAAATACTTTACCAGCAAAACCCAGTTTCACATAGAAAAATCACGTACCTTACAACTACCTACCGTTAAATCTCAAAGACATTCCGCCACAAACATCTGAAAATGGGTTTTTAACTATTGCTCAATGGTAGTAACATCTCTATGGATAGATTATTTTCTCTCAAGAGCTACATATTGGCGGAGTAAAGGTCACGTGTGAAAATTAAGTTTATTCTGGTAATGCTAGTAGCAAGAACAAGCTTTGTGGTATGTAATTTTTAGTGAACAACTTGTACAGAACCCTGAGTTACTAAATAAGATCCATTGTAACGAAAAATATAATTAAATAAATCAAGGACCATCTAAATAATAAAGGTATTTAAAAAATTACTTCCTACTTATAAAAATATATATAAGCACAACATTTGTGCCACCAGTTACAATGCTAAAATAACACAGATAAAAAGGTACTTACATGTCAGAATATACATGAATTTCACAAACACAACAGAAATGCGACAATGTTTCGCCGAAGGCGTGTTCACATATTGCGAGAGGAGATGGACCGAGAGGACCAAGTTGCCTACGTCCGTCTTTACATTCTGACATGTAAGTAACCCTATTTTACCATCTTTTGTATATGTTTACTGTTCTCGAAAAGACAGTGAAAGAAATGGTCACTTTATACAAGAACTATGATTGGTAGTTGTTAATATGATAAATGAAGGTTATGCATAGTGAAAAACGTTTGGTTCTATCAGAACCATTGTTGACACACGGTATTTGTTGTTCATATATAAACAAAGTCACCTTTTACCACAATATTATCTTTTTTCTACTTCTGACGGTGAAGAAGAAGAATACGCAGAAAATAATGCTTGAAACGTCAGAAAAAAGTTTTAAAACAACAATAAACATGAGATATGTAGATGATATTCTAATTTTGTAAAGAATTAAAAGTGTAAAATATTCTATCTTTACAGATGGTATAGTTCTCAAATGGAGATGACGATTTTAACTTCAAATAAAAATAATTATCTCGATTAGACGACTACACCGTATTTAAGTACCACGCGAGAAAACGCAATGATTTGAATTAAAATTATGTGTAAATATGGAACAGAAAATCTGACCCCTGTATCGTTTCTAATTTTTAACATTGTGACTAAATCAAACTTTATACTTTTGGTTTTAATGGATACTTTGAGTGAGTATAATAGAATGCATATATCATTAACAATTTAATTTTCCATCTTTTATTTACATGACTTTCTTTCTAAAAGGAAGTACCTAATTAATTCGGCAAACACCGCAATCTTTGAAGTCATATTCTACTCTTAAGAAAAGCAAACGTTAATATGTAACTCTGGAAATAATCTTACTTCATCCATCGGCGTGGTAGTCCCGTCGTGTCAGTTTATATTCAGTGATCTTCCCATCGCCTTCTCCTGCGGCTCCAACCCGTCCAACTGAAACAAAACATGCCAAATGTAAAAATTTATTTGAACGCTCAGAAAATTTAATTTTATATATCGCATTTTATTAGGGCACTTTAGTTAACAGAATAAAAGATATTAAGGTGTTTAAGATGGGTAATTTCTGGAAGTTAAGGGCAATACTAAAATATAAACTAAAATCACTTCTAAACATTAGGGAAAAAAAGAGGAGCGTGATACACCATCGTATATATTTCGCTGAAACAGTTAACAGACAAAATAATATTTCCTTGGATTCAAAAATAGAAACTATTAACTTATACCCAATGATTTAGTGGCAAAGATAGTTATTTTATTTTCTCTAATCAACACGTGGGAGGCGGTACACATGGAATTCTGCATATGCCGACTATAATGAATGAGGTTTCAGAGGGGTTTCCTCAGTCATAAAAGGAGCATTAAAACCTTCTATTTCTGGCCTTTTATGAAAGGCTTTACCGTCCAATCTTATTCTTTACCATAGCCATAGGGAAGTAATGGCTGAGGTAGTAGCCAAGGCGTCTATTGAAGGTACAATCACGGCGTTCACCCGATGGGACTGAGAAAAATGTCAGGATGGCTGGTGAGAATGGGTCTCGAACTATCTAATCAATGCTTATCCAAAGCCTACAACCGTAATCTCTAGACCATGTAGACTTAGTAAGTATTACCACTAAGTAAGTATTAGACTTAGTAAGCAATTTTATCTATTCTTTTCCTCAGAAGAGTGATCGTCGAAGAACACGATTCCACAGACTTATTTAACAGATGCTTGTATAATTCCTAAAATGTAAATTAAAAGCGAGAAATTTTTAATTCACCATTAAACTATTAATTATTTATCTCTGGGAAATTGGTACGATGTCATTATTAAGTACACGAGACTCTTACATCATCGATAAAATTAAGGAACGATTTTGTGACGTATTCATATTTTTTAGTTGCCATTTTCGTCCTAATCAAGTTTCTAAGGATCAGACCTATACTGTGGACCTACAGAGCAACACTCAATGCCACTCACCAAGAAAGCAATCCTTTCGCAACAATCTGCCTTGCCTTCACGATAACTACAATACAAGACCCGACATTATGTGTGTTCTAGTAGTCGTTGACACGGAGTTCGAAGTCGTGTAAGACCACGAAAGAAGCTGGGAGAAAAAAAATACGGTTTTGGAGTTTCTTGACACTCAAGTCTTATATCTATCTACGCCGTCATAACTTGTCCACTGAGCATGCAACGAGAAAATCCTGTGCCGTAGTTTGTGATCAAGTTGTCGTGACTCAATTTGGCTGCTGCGGGGATGGCACCTCATTCGGTATCAAATTCGTATCTAATGGTCATATCTATATCGAGAGATCGATGGGATTTATCGTTCTCTACCAAAAATCTTCCTTGGGGTCTGTTTTCCGAAATATCTCTCTAGAGCGCCTTGGATTTTGAACTGAAGTATAATACTGGATTCTGCGGTCTGAAAATAATATCTATCCCCCTCTGGAAATTGCATTAAGTCGAACTCTGCTGTTATCGCATAATACTATGTCATACCAATTGAAGAAAAGAGATAATGTAGTAAACGCAGAAACAGATTCGTATTGATGTCCTCCATAAAACATCCAAGTCGAGCCATCTTCCTTCCGTAAAATCTGAAAATATATTTCGCTGTCACCCTTTTCTATGAGACTTTCTTCAAGAATTTGGAACTGTACTAATCTGAACTGCTTACCAGCATCTTTCAGTTATGTTCCGGTGTAGATTTTTATTCCATCTTTAAATTATAATTGTACGAAAGCAAAAGATATCAAGTTAAATTCAAACATATAATAAAAAAAACGTTTTAAAAAGTATTTAGTAGTATTAAAATGCAAGATAAGCGAAAGCCAGACATTATGATGAATCAAGGCCAGATTTGCTAAATAGTACAAAGCATTGAACTTCATTTCCTGTATTCTCTCAACTAAAAAAGGAATTGGAATGGACATAAATTGAGGCTAAGATTATATAATACTGAGAAAACTAAAATTAAAATTAATGTTTGGAAGAAAATAAAATTGCATTATAAGAATCTCCTTCATTTCTTTCTCGATTTGGGTTCCTTGGTAAGCTCATATGTCAGCGATGACTAACTTAACGAATCCATCAGTATACGAGTGATATATCGACAGACTAATGGCTAACACACAATTGTTAAGTGGAATTTCTTTTTTTGGCAAATACACACTGACGTGATAAAGATGCAACATTATTATTATTATTATTTTAATAATAGAAGAAAATAATGTAACTGTTTGTGCAGCAACTTTGAAGAATATACTTACCATTACGTTTCAAATGAAATAAACTATTTTGTTTTAAACTGAAAACAATTAGAAACAAACAAAAAACAAAGTACCAAGATAGAATATGATTCGTAGCTGTAGGATTCGACCAATGGATTCTCCCGTGTGTCGTATGAAAGTAAATTAAAGACTGATTGTTGTACAATCATTTTAACTACATAGGTACTATTTTTGTGTGTGTGTGTGTGATTTTCTCATACAATTTTAACAAATATACATTTCACAGAAAGATTAATAACATTAAAACATGAGCTTTGGAAGCATCTTTATGAACAATGTTTTGTTGGTATAACTTGCACTCGAACGCTCCTTACGTTTTATTTTCTCCGTTAGACAGACCTTTCTTCGTTTAAAACTGACCAGTTATCACGCCTAACAAAACATTTTACCCTAGCTTTCTACCCTAACACGCTAAAACTTCGTTCAAGATATCTGAAGTTGAACTGTTAAGACTGTAGTTTAGGGTATCGGTAACATAGAAGAATATTCTATTATTTTTCTTCAAGAAAGATCTAAAAAAGATCTGTATTTAAAAATTGAATACGTGTCGTACATATAAATTACAAGGGTGTACAAACACACACAAACATGGTTTTCGAATCATGGTTTCTATAACCTATCACTTCAAAATAACAAAAACGGTTTTCAAAGAGTAAACATTTTTTGTAAATATATGGTGTAGTGAAGAAGAATCCTATCTCTCAAAAGCAACCTAGTATTGTTAGAAATATTACTTAAACTTAAATATCTAATCTATATACTCTGCAAATCGCAAATTGTTACTCCTTTTCTGAGCTAATGAGATAATTTTATTTCAAAATAATTCTCTAATAGGTAGGCTTGATATTATCTACACCTGTTTATTAATCCTCCTACAATACAATCATGCTGTACATACAGAAGAATTCGAATTATTAGACTCAATTCAGTAAACTTCTCTTTCGTATCTAATTACGAAGGCCTATAACATCTAATATTACGGTCAAACGACTAATATTTTATCCTGCACTTGTGAACAATACAATTAGAATACTTTATCACTCTTGAACCACACGTGGTAGAACTGAAGGGGTATTCTGCAGATAATGCTCGAGTTACAATATAGATATTGAGCTTTCGCGTCAACAAGCTAGCAGTGTTTGTAAAGATACGATATTCGTAATGTTACACAATTGCAGTTGATCAGTTTAAAGTGATTTTAACGTGTTTTTATATTTCTATTTTTCTGAGAAGTTCTGTAATTTCGACATAATATGAAAGGCCAGAGAGATTTTCCGGCACAAAATTGCAGTTATGAAAGGTCTTTTCGTACAAGGAAGATATAAACAAAGATTAGCTTGTCTTGTAGGGCTTTTGTATGCAAAATATATATCGTGCGAAGAATTTGTGTTGCGATAAGAGAGAAACAAACAAATCAGCGAAACAGGGTTGAAAGTAGTGGGCGAAAAGGCGATTCGTCCTCCAATAAGCATTAACAATACAACACTTCGGTTGTGAGGAACAGAAAAGCCACTTTCAAAGACATAGGCATAAATATGACTGGTTACGGTGTAGGAATTACTCCTGGAAGTGTTCCAGAAACTCTTTGTTTAGGAGACAAAAACTCATACCGACCAAAGAAGAAAGGACAAAATACTCCACACAGGGTAAGGAAGTATCTAGATGATCTCGGATACTCCAACTATGCAAAGAAGTGTTTCCAGTGGGCACAAGGACTTAAGCCACTAGACTTCTAATCAATTGATGATAATATGTTTCACTATATCTGATGAATGTTGACGATACGTTAGGCGTTGTACCTGGGGAGATATTTAAGTTGCAATGTGTAAATCATCCGATGTCAGTCATGGTTTGGGGTGTAATGTCTGCCTTCGAACCTGGGAGACTTTATATAGTAGAGGGAACAATCCAGCAAGATCCTTCAATAGCAACTAATCCCACAGCTTGTAGCCTGATGTGGTGACGAGCCATGCACCTTATGCTTGCCCTGCCATCAAGCTAACAGTATCAAAAAGAATTATTTATGTTGAAAAGCATATGTAAGAGGTATGAAAATGAGCAAGGAATTCAATAACAGTAATTAAAATCAATTTAAAACATATGCCGATGCAATTTTGTAACAGAAATAAAATTTAAGAAAAATGAATACCTAGTCTAATAATTTGAACACATCTGTAGAAGGTTGGAATTTAAATTAGAAAGAAGTGAATATCCGTAAGGAACCATCTTGGATCTGACTGAACATGAAAAAAAAACTGAACTAAATGACATTCAGTTTCAAATAACGTACCTCTTTAAACGGAATATAATTTTCTTGATCATAAATGTTTTAGGCGTATTATGTTTTTTTGGGTACAACAAAAAAAAATTCAAGTTTGCATAACTAGCAAAGGTGGCAAACAAACAAACTAAACAGAGACGTCACATTAATTTCTGGCACGCATAGCTCAAAATAGTCTGACAAGTAAATAAAGTATGATTATAACATTTCCACTAGGTTGTGCTCAATTTCATAAAATTGACTATTGTTCAATACAACATTATTCTTGTTTGAGTAGAGAAGCTGCTTCAATATTTCGTACTTATTCCATTTTTACAACCAATAATCTGTTAAAATTAATTTTCTTGAACTTCCGTTGCAAAAAGAAAGTTCACTTTATTCTTAAATTAACCTTACAATGAAATACAGGAATACTAACATCCTGTACCTTTCTTTTGATATTATATCCTTTAGTAGACTACAAATTATTGTTCCTTTTATCATAGCTGTGACATATTATTAATACTGAGGAACATCTTGATAGCTACAATATTTACTTTCTTCAAATCAAATGTACATATCGCCAGCTGTTCTGACGTTATGAAATCCTTTAAACAACATGATACCAAAATAAGATGATTCGGTCCTATCTGGCTAACAACAAAGAACTAAATACAATATACTTTTATGGTACTTAACTTGAGGTTTCCTATTACCTTTACTTATCAAAACAAGGTATGATCTCATGAGGATCTTCTTGAAATTTAGATTCTAAATTTGAATAGGATGCAGTTATACGTGTCTTTCAACTCATTATTTTAAATCTGAAAAATAAATTTAAAATAGAACATCGGAAATAAGAAAATGGTGAGACAGATTTGAAAATGGTGAAATTTATTATTATTTTTATTATTAAGAATAATATACAAGAAAGTAATATCTTAAATAACTCACGGAAAGACCAAAGAAAAATGACTTATGGTAAATGTCAAGCTGAAACCAAACTAGTTGTTAATAGGAAAAGAGCTTTTTTTGTAACACGTTTCCATCCGGATGTTGAAGAAAATGAGACTGAATAACTAGTAAATGAACAAAATATACTACGTAGATGTAAAATGTACGAAACATAGAACAAACTTCATGTTGGGATAAAGGAAGTAGTCTACAAAATTGTTAGTAATCCAGCAATTTGACCGGATTGGACAAAAGAATGATAATAATGAAATTAAAAGAAGTGAACAAAAGAACTACTCAAACTTTGTCTGAGCTAGATAACAATAATGGATGACTTGAAAATATGGTACCAGAATGTATGAGGTTTAAGTACAAAGTGAGAAATGTTTTTTTTTTCTCAATTGCAAGTAACACTTATGATTTAATTTGCGTTACGGAAACATGATTTTCGGATCAACAAATAAATTCAGATTATTTTACATATATATATATATATAATTGCTTTAGAGCGGACACAAATTATAGTAATCTTAATTGCGAAAGAGATGGTGGAGCTTTAATTGCTATTAAAATAAATATTAAAGCTGTTAGAAGAATAGATGTAGAATTCATAAATGAACATATATGGCTTGAAATTGAATATACCAAAAAGAAGAAATTATTGATTTCATGTCACCATGTAGTAGCTCTTTGCTTATAAAGTGATCACGGGGACCTGAGCAATACATAGTGTTACTGGTATTTAATTGCATCTGGTTCCGTTCTTCTATCTTTCTTACCAGACCTCGAGTGTCCTCCTCTCGGTGTTATGAGATTTACCACGGCTTTGGTATCATTCATTATCTCTCATTTATGAATCGTAGAAGAGGAAGAAAACTCCTTCAACAGTAGATGTTTAGTCTTGCAGTAGTTTTTCCGATTGTACATTGTTCAGTCACGTGGGCCACGAAACTACTAGACGTGGTTCAACTGGCTTAACAGACCCAGACAGACAGAGAAGTAAATAAATGAAAGTCAGATCCCCCTCCACACCACTGAGAGAGAGATAGGAGGGAGAAAGAGAGATAGAGATAGTATCTTATGTAATAAGGAAGATACTTGAATTTTACCATGAAGACACAAAGATATTATGAAATAGCCTTTGGTGTGACAAAATCACACCATTTACACTAAGTCTCATATTTAGCACCTCAGAAATACGAGTAATAGATTTACTTAGTCTAAGTCTGTCATAAATTATGTGAGAAATATTAAAACCGCTTGGATCAACAAAAGTTATCAAGAGACCTTACATTTTTGAGTGAATAATTTAAGATAGTTTGATTTTGTTGTGGCCACAGTCAATTTGCAATGAGGTTTTAAGGAAAACCGGATGACTGCCTCAGCGTGTTACGCCTAGAGCAAGATTTTGAACCTGCTGAAACTCTTCCAAGTTTCAATAACGGTTGATCATCATATTTAAAACATATCAACAAAATCTCAGGAATATATTATAGGATAAGCACTACGCATTGTATAAACATTTGCTGTCGTCAAAATTGTGCGAGAGTAATTTTAATTAATTCCTAAATGTAAACAAAAACCAACGGATAGAGAGACGCCAACAGGTCTTAAAGATAGATGTCAGGTCTTACCAAGGATAATCTACACTTTAAAGCTTTCCAATGTTAGACGGAAAATCTTCCTGCTACTAGATTGAAGAGAATTAAAACCAAGAGATGTTGTCTACTCAAAGTCATGGATGGCAGTCTTCCCAACAGAATTAAAATTTATGGTAATAAACTGGCTGACAATACGACCATACATCTTAGCAAAAGTCATTGTTTCTAAAATAAGAATTCATCCCTCAGGACTGATCGTGTGGTGAAAGTATATCCCACCAACACATTATATGCTTTACTTTGTGGAAAAAATGTTAAAACCAGAACTAAAATGATGCGTTAGAAAGAATAATAAAATCAATAAATTCAAGTCTCTTTCAACAGCAAAGCCAAAGTGATTTATGAAAAGCTATGGAACAATGTTTCAGAACACTTTGAGTTGATAAATGTCCTTCTGGTAACCCTGATTGAGTCCACTTGAAAGAGACTTTGATTTGTGACATATTGTGTTGAGAAATAGCAATGGCTATGCAGTTTTGTGCATATTTAAGAAGATAGAATATGTTATATTTATTTGTGGCAGACAGTTGTAGAATAGTTTATCAGAAAATATATTTTTTTTAATAATGAAATTGTCTTCGATGGTACTGCATAAAGTAAGTTGAAGATAAACTATAAAGTGCTGTCCGAATATGACAAAAGACTTCTAAATTATTACACTATCGTACGTATAAGTAAATAGAAATAATACAATATATGTGTCAGTTATATTTATATATGTTTTCTTGGATTCTATATTCGAATCGAAATACTAAAAGTAAAATAAAAAGGAAATACGGTCTAGTGCTATTAGAACATACGTAATATTGATATTTATATATTATCACTGAGTATAGACAAGCCTTTCGTATCACCCCCAGTTCTTGGAAGTGTAAAAGAACCAATGACCATAAGGATTTACACTATTACTACTCATTCAATTACATAGGGTAAGGTCATACGCATGGGATTCGATGTTAAGAAAATACAAGACTGAGATCCTTAACATATGATATGAAGCAAAGAAGAATTCAGTACTACAATACATATATCGTGCGCATGAACTTTCTTTCTTGTATTTTTGTCACATAAATTTTCGACTTTACAAATTATACTGTCCAAACAAGTGTACTTCTAGTTTGATAACAGACAAAATACGCGGTTACTTTGTTTACCTCGATGATATTCTTAACTTCACTCTACAATCTTTCCATAAAAGTAATTGATTTTTCCTCAAGTACGCTAGTAGAACGCACCTTACCTGTCTTATCTTCTGCTGGGGTGTCCAAATAAATCCGCTTCTTCGAACGTAAGCCTTCTTTAACTTGAATATTTGTAGTTCTTTTCACTATATTTTTTAATTCTTTTTGATTATTTTTATCTTCTCTATTTATCGCTTCGTCTTATCTTTATCTTGTACCTTTCAAAAATAAGAGATCTGATCCTTGGTTTCTTTTTCTCATAGCTTGCTCACTCTGACTTATACTTTCATCATCATCATCATCGCTGAATTAAATTATCACTTTTGAATTGAATAATTACTCTCAGTTACATCTTAAATTCTTCTATTTATATATTTTCTTGTAGACTTTTCTTTAAAAAGGATAATATTTATATATTTTATTGTTGATATTCGTTATTAAAGGATTTCCTCAAGTTGGAAAAGGACTTCCATCTCCAGGAAAGCTTTTAATAAAGTTTTTTTATATTTTAACTGCCAACTCCGAAGGCTAAGCCCATAGCGTTGACTACGTCATTTTTAAATATATGGATGATTTAGTGACTTTGAACATTTTCTTCGGGTGAAGTTAATAATGATTCTTCTTCAAACTAGACAATTGTCAGAGAGACAATTAATTTTTTGAGACTGGCAATCAATTTTTTGTTTACTCGCTGTATCTTGTAAACCTTCGCTTGTTTACTTTTACTTACTTGAAGTAATATCTTTCGATACTCTACGTCCTTTTGACATTGAAAAAAAAACATAATGTATACTGTACCACATATTTTGTTTCCTTCTCTGCAGTCGAAGTACACTGTTTTGTGTTTTCATTTTCGATAGTTGTGCCGTCGTAGTACCATGAACGGATCTAATTTTGGGGTGTTAATACTATAGGCGATGTTTCGATGACAATATTTTTATGTTAAATTTCAAGAAATGTCAAATTGTTTCTTACTGAAGAATTTTCACATAAATTTAACCTATTTTTGTATATTTTTTAATTCTCTTGATAGTAGGTTGAAGTCACGTATTGTTGTTGTGATTACCGCAAAACATTAAGTCTCTAGCAATGCCCAATATGCTATATTTCCTTTTACTTGAACCACAAAATCTTCTGTTGCAAAAGCAATGAGATATGAGCAAATAACTCTTGTTAAAATCCTGATGATAGCAAGGTTAGGAATACTGAATTAATACTGTCTAGATGTTGACGCACGAACACTTCACTTAAAGAACAAAAGATGTGAATTTAAAACAAGAACTCTCATTAACTTAATAGACTGAAGCAAAGTCAGAACCTCACATATTAGAGTTCGAAGTTCGAGAACCTCTACTGCATCATCATCAGAAAGCGAAGAAGGAAGAAATGAGGAACAATAAGATAATGTTGAAGACGGAAGAAACGGATGGATGTGAAAACAGAAAGACGTCGCAATTTATGCTGAAGAAAACGCTTGATTACGTGATGGTAAGTTCAATTTATTTCATTGATTCTTCCTCAAGAAACTAGATATAAGAAAAGCTACGGTGGATGTAGGCTGGTAGGGCGTTGAAAACTACATTCAAATCCTTGTCATGTTTCGAAGGGTAATATGACTAACTAACTCAAATCCTTGTATAAAAAGCGCTTATCTATGTGTCCTTGACTGTCAGTCCACAACAATATAACAGCAAATAACAAGCCAAATCTGTCACGACATATACCACTTTGGTAGGAATCATGGAACGAGTTCAACAATCCAAGATGATGGCGGTATCCCGTCTAGTTTCCATAGGAACCAACTTATAAAATCCCATCTCATTATATATAAAGAGTTTGTATCTGCGTTTGTTCAGAAACTTAAAAAAAAAAATCATGAACCACGTTGTTCAGGTTGACAAGATGAGTTCATGAAACTACACCAAGATCATGGCGTTACCGCTTCCTGATTTTCATTGTTACCCAACGTATCAATTTCTTATCACAGCTACGGTGACAGTTTCGTTTTCTGGTGACAGTTCTCATGTCATATGCTCATTGAAGGCTATTATAAAAAGATGCATTTGTATCAAAAATGCAGAATGGAGGGGAACCTGTTCTAAGAACACTAGTTAAGATAAGTTCGTCCATTTGTGGAAGAAGCCGCCATGTCCTAGTCGAAGTCGCAAGGTGCAAATCAACAAGAAACTTCATGTCTATACTTATCTATCTGTATTCTATGCTCTGTGTCCCTTTACTCTTTTATTTTAAATATAAAATGATCTTCAACGCTTGCAAGCTAATACATGCACACAAAATGTGTTTGAACTTTGATGAAGGCATGCAATAAGTGACATGAATTTACAATAATTTTTTTTTAATAAAAAAGGGGATGGGAAAGAAATTATAAAACTGTGTCTTCAGAGAGGAAGATCAGTTTGGTGGGGGTGATGAATAACCCAATCCTGAATAAAGAATCCAAGTTTTAACTGTCATGTTACTTCAAAGAAACGGGGTTCAAGTCCCTGACACAAACATACCTACTCAATACGAAAATTATTTCCGTTTTGCAGCTGCTTTATGAATAGTGTTAGTTCCATATTGAGTGAATCATAGTTGCCAGACATTCACGGTAATCAGACACTAATATATACATTAATTAACTTCATGGTAGTACAGCCCGAACAGACTAACCTCAAACTAACAGACGGGTTTCGATCAATTCATCGTGAGTTCTACGAATCCCATGACCACTTTTCTTCATTTCTTGGGAATCAACGATATAAGCTGACACGATTATATAGTTCTTCAAAAATGGCAACAACAAAAATGTTCTTCCATTGTTGTTAGGCATGTGTTAGGATATGCAATATTTGTTCTCTCGACTAAAGTAATATGAGTGGAATGTAATTGAAAATCCACAGACATC
>JAGDQP010019451.1:0-34831 GCA_022664845.1 Lepisma saccharinum
CCAACCTGTTTCGACAATCACAGTCCGCCGCGAATTACATGACATGAACTTACGGGGTCGTGTTGCACGGGCCAAACCTCTCATCAGGGACCAGAACGCTTTAGCACGCCGCAAATGGTGCCGCGACCATGCAACTTGGACCGTTGACGACTGGAAACGTGTGGTATGGTCGGATGAGTCACCATTCACCCTATTCCAAACCACGGGCCGTGTTTATGTGTGGAGAACGTCCAAAGAAGCGTATGATCTGCAGTGTCTCCGCCCAACTGTGAAACATAGCGGCGGCACGGTGATGCTGTGGGCCGCAATATCATGGTTTTCATTGGGTCCTGTTGTCACACTTCGCGGACGCATCACTGCCAACGATTATGTCGCAATTTTAGGAGACCACTTGCATCCTATGGTCCGGATGTTGTTCCTGGACAATGACGCCATATTCCAGGATGATAATGCACCCATTCACACAGCTGGAGTTGTTGCAGCGTGGTTTGAGGAACATCGGGATGAAGTTCAACACCTCCCCTGGCCCGCCCAATCCCCAGATCTCAACATAATTGAACATCTGTGGTCCATCTTGGAAACACGACTCCGGCGACGATTTCCACCTCCATCCTCTCTCACAGAACTGGCCGATGCCCTGCACGAGGAATGGTGTAATATTCCACTTGCTACCATTCACGACCTCTATGCCTCCATCCCACGTCGCATCAAGGCTGTTCTGAAGGCGAAAGGTGGCCCGACACCATATTAATCTGGTAAGTTGCACTTTTGTTCAGGTGTTTCCATTATTCTGATAAGCATCTGTATATATATAACTAGTACAAAGGAAAGCCCGGAAGGCAATTTAAGGTATATTTTAGACAAATGAAGGAGAAAAAAGGATTATTTCCAGCTTACTAACGCACTAGATCACACATATTCACATAAAAAAAGTCACTAAATTTCGTGTATTCACACTTTTTCAAGATCCGGTTTGTTGATAGTACAGAAGTGACGATGGTTATTAATTCGAATGTTAAGAGCACAACTTGTTTCCCCCACATAAAAGGCATCACAGACCTTGCAGGTTAGGATGTATATAACATTAGGGGTGTGGCATGTACCCTTGGGATTGAGGGTGTACCGACCATTAGCAGTATTGACAGTGATTGTGGAAGAAGTGATGAAAATGGAGCAGACCTTACATCTGGGTCTCTGGCATGTTTGTGCGCCGGTTTGGTGTGGTGGTAAGGAAGGATTCGTACGGACCAAGATGTTTCTAAGATTAGGTGGATGTTGAAAAACTAATCTAGGTTTGATGGGGAATATTGATCTTGTGTCTGGGTCAGATTGGAGAATGTGGAAATTAAGAGTGTAGGATTTGTTTGACCTTGGTTAGTTTAGGATAGAACTGGGTGATTAGAGCCGGTGGGTTGGGCGACGGTGGGAGTGACTATTTTTGTGTGTACATGTGAATGTGGTCTAGAGCGTTAGTAAGCTGTAAGTAATCCTTTTTTCTCCTTCATGTCTAAAATTTACCTTATATACATACATATATATAATAAATCACAGCCATATTCAGTCCACTAGTGGATGAGGCCTCTCCCCGAAGGGAGGAGTTGGTCTACTGCTCCCACGCTGACCAGACGGGTTATATATATATAGATAGATAGATAGATAGATAGATATAGATATATATATATAGATATATTTACTGAGGCGGGCAATATGGCCTTTTCTTAACACCACTCCCAGACCTCTCCGCTCTGTCCTTTTTCCTTCCTACCAGTTGAAAATGCAATTGCGAAACGTAGTAATTTTCTATAGTGTTTGTGAAGTTCCTGTGCTCCTATCTCAAGATTTCACTATGTAAGAATCATTTTTTCTACCTTGTTTACCATCTGATGTATTCCCGCGTTGACTTCCTTTGTTCCGACCACGTGGTCACCACACCACTTCTTTGTTGTGTCTGTCCTTTGTGTTTTCATGTTAGTCTGTCCTGAGTTAGTTTCGACTTTCCTTTGAACTTTCTACCGTTGTTGCTTGTTCCCGCCCCTTCGTACCTTGTCTTCCTTTATTATTATTATTATTTCCTTTTTCTTGAGTTATTGCTTTTCCTTTTTTAGTTATTTTTTAGTTTTTGTTGGCTTTTACTTTGTTAATTGATTCCTCAACTTCCCGGCCCGGCTTTACTTGACTTTTTGCCCTTCTCTTTTTCGGTTTTACTTGACTCTCTGCACTCCTACCGGTACCATGTCCTCTTCTGTTCTGGATTGCCCGTTTACGCACCAGCACACTTAAGTTTTCCCGCATTCTCACACATACTGAATTCCTGTAATCCTACCTTCACCTAGGACTTACACCTAAAGGCCTAACTAGCAAAATCTCTTTCTTCGGTTTCTCACCATCCGATCGACACAAGCTTTTTTCCTTCTACAGATGTTAAAATCTTCCTCTGTTAATCTGACCACCCTAACACTCTCTTTACACTTTCACCAAGCCTTAGAGCTCTCCATAGAATTGCAATCTCTCATCAAAATCCTGCTTTCCTTACCATCTCCCCCTATCACTAACATATACGAAACCATAACTGATGCTTCCAGTTTCTTGCTTGACCCGAGATCCAAACACCTTTGCAAACTTTCTCGACTTCGTCTTTCTGCCCTCTCTCACGGCTCCTCTCTTCCTTTGCCTCTCCCTTCATCCACTTCTCCCCCTCTACTCGCACTGACCCCCCTCTAATTAGTCCTGATCCGACCTCTCTCAGCCATTGCCGGAACAACCTAACCTCTGACCCACCGCAAAACCACGTAAGTGAACCCGCCAACCAAAAAATCCGAAACGCCCGCAGCCAGTTTTCGACCTTTCTTCCCGCACACTTTCAGATACCGAATTAAAGTCCTTTCGTACGGCCTTTCCTTCTCTCCTTCCCGCCATATTGAACAAGCGAACCTACTTACTGATTTCCTCACCTTTGCCCGTAACCTCAGGTGGCACTACCACTGGTCCACTCATCCTGATACCTCTCAGACCAGAACCTCTGACACCGAAACTCATCCCAACCTCCACAAATTCCTTCCTCCCCCTCTCCCTCCTAACCATGTTGAACTGTACATTTCCTTCCTCTCCAAACAAATTGCTTCACTGACACGTTCCTATCACATCACAAACTTTTTTCTTTTTTTTGTAACTCTATCATTTAACTTTTATGTTCTTTTATTGCTCTGACTATATCCTTGCAGCTGTGCTGTTTGAGTTATGGTGTACATTTGAAATTTACATTTTTAAAAATAACTTGGCTTTTTGTTTTGTGTATATAATTAGTTTGCATTTCGCTGTACATAATACTTATTTCGTGTTTTGTTTCATGAGCTTCATCTTTGTATTTACGGCTGAATTATTCCAATACTCTGTGTATATTAATGTATATGAAAGTATAATGTCATATAATTTGTTATTGTCAGTTGTGTATTTATTACTCTGTATCTTGACGATGTCAAAAGCGGATGTACTGCTATATGATGGAAATAAATTCAATTCAATTCAACTCACAACTGCTGAACGAAGAGTTATCTCCAATCTTCGTTCTGATCCAACCATCATTATCCGCCCGGCTGACAAGGGAAAGGGAACCAACACGGTAGTCATGAACTACTCTGACTACCAATCCGAAGCCCTCAAAACAACTTTCCGATCCTACCTTTTACCGTCCCCTCAAGGAAGATCCCACCCAATCCTTCCTTAATAGGATCCGCACATACCCTCAAGCGCATAGACCCCATAACGGGCTGTCGCGTTCCACTGTCTCTACACTCTTTCCTGACAATCAAAGAACCCCTAAATTTTAACTACTTCCCAAAATCCATAAACCTGGTAATCTCGGCACACCCGTAGTTTCAAGTATTGGCTCTCCCACTGACAGACTCTCCGCCTTCCTTAACCACCATCTCCAACCGTTTGTCCAGGCTCTCCCTTCCTAAATCAAGGACACCAACCACTTCCTCTCCATAATCTATGCTCTCTGATCCTCTCCCACCTTACACCATCTTAGTTACAGTCGACGTGATATCACTGTATATCAACATTTCCCACACCCATGGCATCGCTGTCTTTGAGCACTTTCTAGACACACGCCCCAGTCCTCGTAAACCCAGTACACCATTTCTGCTTCAGTTAGCCCAGTTTATTCTCACCAGTAACAATTTCCCCTTTGAGAACCACAATTTCCTGCAAATCAAAGGAACAGCCATGGGCACGCGCATGGCCCCTTCCTACGCCAACCTTTTCATGGGACGCCTAAAGACCCAATACCTCAACTCCACACCTCTAAAATCTTTCAGCTGGCTTCGCTATATCGACGATATTTTCTTGATATGGGCCCACGGACACGAGTCTCTGGAAACATTTCTGCAAAACATCAACTGCACCTTTCCCGTCAAGTTCACCTGGTCCTTCTCGAGGGAACACGTAACTTTACTTGATGTGGATCTCTGGCTCAGGAACAATCGACTTGAGACAGGCGTTCACATCAAACCTACCAACAGTATGCAGTATCTCCATTTCAACGGTTCCCATCCATACCATACCAAACGCTCTCTTCCATACGCTCTTGTTGCCCGGGCCTCCCGCATCTGTTCCTCTGACGACCTGCTCCGTAACTTTTTCAGTACCCTCCCCTCAGCTCTCACTGACCGTGGATATCCCAAATACCTTATCCGTAAACAACTGGACCTGTAATCACCCTAACTCCAACCGATCCCCCGCGAAGCTCCCTCCGTTTCCAAACTTATCACTCAGTACCACACCAGCCTTCAGGCCCTCCAAAAGCTCCTCAAACTGGCACACCCCATACTCACTGGGTCACCTGAAACTGAAAAATTTTTCCCGTCGTGTACCAAAATAGTCTACCGCAGATCTCCGAATCTCAACACGATTCTCACCAGAACTGGACCTATCCCGCCCCCTCCCCCAAACCAAGTAAGTGCAATAGATCCCACTGCAAAACTTGTCCTGTTTTTTATCCAAGTCTTTCTTTCGTACATCCTGTCACTCACAAGACGTACTCTTTCAGACGGTAGTTGCATGTCTTCCAACCCCGTTTATCTCCTACTCTGTAACCTATGTTCCGCCTTCTACGTTGGCGAAACCCAAATTCCTCTAATATTCCGCATCAACAACTATCGCTACTCCTCCAAATCTCAACTTCTGCACCTCCCCATACCCGAACACACTTCTTATCACGGTTGCACCTTTGACGAAACCTTTCGAGTCAGAATCCTGAAAGTCCTGAACCCTGACTCACCTGTCACAATAAGAAAGAGATGGGAGCAGACGTAGATCGCAATCCTTTCCGTAACCATGAACCCAAGCTCAACTGCCTATTACTCCTTCCAACGCAGTACCGTCTTCTTCTTCCTTTCTCCTCCTTGTTCCGTCTCTAGTTGCACTTTTATTTTATTCTATCTTTCTATATTGTTTCTTTGTTCTCCCCTTCATCTTCATCATTATTATTATTATTTCCCCCCTCCCCTCCGATTCTTTACCCTCTTATTTCTTCAGGAAGCCCCTTACCTGCTCCTAGCAACCGTTGCACTTTCTTCTCCACTTGGTATTTTCTCCCACCCATCTAGTCATTTTCCCGCCTCCATAACCTGGCCACACTGTCACCCAGCTTCACTGGCAATATGGCGTTTTCTTAACACTATTCCCGCACTTGTCTGCTCTGTCCCTTTTCCTTCCTACCAGTTAAAAACGCAATTGCGAAACTTACTAATTTTCTACAGTGTTTGTGAAGTTCGTAAGCTCCTCAAGATTTCACTATATAAATATCCTTTTTTTACTACCTTTATTATGATGGTATATGATGGTAAACAAGGTAGAAATAAAAAGGATACATACTTACATAGTGAAATCTTGAGATAGGAGCACACGAACTTCACGAACACTATAGAAAGTTAGTACGTTTCGCAATTGCGTTTTCAACTGGTAAAAAGGTAAATGTACAGGTGAGGGAGTGGTGTTAAGGAAATGACATATTGCCTAGAGTGTAACGAAAATACACGGCAAAAAAAAAAAAAAAATTAAGAGGTGATTGCTGACATCAAAACAAGTACAAATGTTCCTATGAACATGGGTGATATTCTGCTTCGTTTTGGAAATACAGCGTTTACAACTTAAGAGCCCAAAATCAATGCCTAACAATAACAAGAAAATGAATAATTCTCAATAAATCAGAAACGACACATTGAATCAAAACTTCGACTGTGTACTCACTCCTCATATTCACCTTATTGTTAAAAAGTAGTTTACGCAAACGAAATTTTGATTCAATCCGTCGTTTCTGATTTATTGAGAATTATTCATATTCTTCCCATCGTTAGGCGTCGATTTTGAGCTCTAAGATAGAAACGCTTTATCGCCTAAAAAACCAAGCGGAATTTCATCCATGTTCATAGGAACCTTTTTGATGTCAGCAATCACCTCTTAAATTTTTGCCTTGGATTTTGGTTACATCCTGTATATAAAAGTTTATCAGATGGTAAAAAAGGTAAAAACAAAGGTGGTTACATTATAGGATACAAAGACAGGCGTACATGAACATCGCAAACACAATAGAAAATCAGCAACGTTTTGCAGAAGCGTGCTCACATAATAAAAGAGGACTGATGGTAAGGAGTTGCCATGTTGTCTACTGATGCTGGGTAAGAGAGTGGTAAGGTTATAAAGGCGGGAAAATTACTAAAGGGGCCGCAGAAAACACCAAATGGAGAAGGAAGAGTGAAGATTACTAGTCGGTGAGAGGCCCAATAAGGCAAGAGGGTAAAAAATCAAAGGGAGAGGAAATAATAATAATAAAGAAGATGAGGGAAAAGGAAAAAATAAAGGTGAAAATATACACGAAAGGAGAGAATGGAAGAAGGAAGCACACAAAAAGAAAAAGAAAAACTCAGCTGCAGGGAGATACGCACAGTTAAGGCCGGGGTTCACGGTTCGCGGAAAGGATAGATATGTACGTCTGCTCCCATCTCTTTCTAACTGTGTTAAGGTGAATCAGGGTTCAGAATTTTCAGGATGCTTGCTGGCTCGGAAGCTTTCGTCAAAGGTGCAGCCGTGATATGAAGTTTGTTCAGGTATGGAGAGAGGCGGATACTGTGATTTGGAGGAGTAGCGATGGTTGTTGATGCGGATGCGGAGTTTGGGTTTCGTCAACGTAGGAAATGGAACATAGGTTACAGAGTAGGAGGTAAACGAGGTTGGAAGATATGGAATTACCAGAGTGTCGGAAAGAATAAGTCTTGTGAGTGACGAGATGTGCGAACGTCAGACTGGGATCAAAAATAGGATAGGTTCTGCAGCAGGGTCTATTGCACTTGCCAGGTTTAGGAGAAGAGGGTGGAACACGTCCAGTTCTGGGGAAAATCGTGTTGAGATTCGGGGATCTGTGGTAGACAATTTTGGAGAACTACGGGAAAATTCTTTGAGTTTTAGGTGATGTGGTGAGTATGGGGGTACGTCAGTTTGAGGAGTTCTTGGAGTGTCTAAAGGCTGGGGTGATACTGAGCGAGAATAGGAGTGGAGGTAACTTCGCGGGAATGCTGCTTGGAGTTGTGGGGATTTCTAGCAAGGTCGAATTTTTTTTTACACAAAGTGACTGGGATATTCACGGTCGATGAGAGCTAAGGAAGCCCTGGGCAGCTGCTGAAATGGAGATAATGCATACGGTTGGTATAGGTTTGATGTGAACGCCTGTCTCAAGTAGATTGTTCTTGAGCCAAACATCCACATCTAGGGAAGTTGTGGGAGAAGAACAGAGAGTAGAGACAATGGAATGCGACAGCCCCTCATGCGGTACATGCACTTGGAGCTGGGTGCGCATTTATGAAGGAAGCGTTGGGTAGGGGTCATCCTCGACGGACCGGTAAAAACTAGGATTGGAAAGCTTTTGAGGGCTTCGGATTAGTAGTCCGAGTAATTCATGACTAATGTGGTTGATCCCTTGTCACCAGGGCGGATAATGATGGTCAGACCGGAACGAAGAGTTCAGATTGCTCTTCGTTCTGCAGTAGTGAGATTGTGATGTGATTGGAACGTGTCAGTGAAGTAGAGTGAGCAATTTGTTTGGGAAGGAATGAAATGTTCAACACGACAGTTTGGAGGGAGGGTGGGGGTCTTTACTCGAGGGTGGAAGGAATTTGTGAAGGCTGAGATGAGTTTCGGTACTTGAAGAGCTGACCTTCGAGATGTCAGGATGAGTGGCCTAGTGGTAGTACCACCTGAAGGGCAAAGGTGAGGAAATCATTCAGTAGGGTGGATTCTTCAATACGGCGGAAAGCGGAGGAATACAAAGTCACCACTTCGTGTTACATATAACACGTGCATTGCTACAAAAATCACGGAAATAGTATCGAGTGAGCGAAGACTGTTTAGTGAGTCAGGTTAGATTTATTTTTCATTATACGCAATGCACATGACTATAAACGTGGTTCGGAGCCCTCATGAAACTAAAGGTCATCTTCATCCTAAGGAAGGCAATAACAACTAGTTTAAATTCACCTTGCCCATGGCCGTCGGTCTATTTCATTGGAGGAGAAGTTAGATTAGGTTTAATTACCCTAGGTAATATTAGGGTAGTTTCGCCGTGCTTACTCTAAACTTGATTTGTTCGTGAAGGATTTTATTTTGATATAGACATGAAACCGCTGTAACTGAAGCACAAGAATTATATGAATTCCATATATACAGAGGAATGTGATAATGTATAGAGTACAACGAGTGAGTAAAGCAGAGAATGTAAAACCTGAAAATTTCCTGAGTAATATATATATATATATATGTAAACATTTAAGTATATAAAATGCACAATTGTCCTGCGGTATTACTTTAAGTACAAATCGCACATCGTTGTTAGAAAAACTCGAACAGAGGGAAAATTCGACTTTGGATGTTAAATATCTAGCTGGCGACGTGATTTCAAATCCGTACATGTAGTACAGACGAATTAACTCCCATCGGGAACAAAATTAATAATGAATGTTTTTCTTCATAGGACTGTTGTAAATGCCTTTCTTAGTAACACATGAAAAGTCCGGACAGAACATATCCGCCTTGTGCTAAGTCCGCAAGTCTGTCATCTTAAAAAATGGCAGATCGAGGAGTCTTCCGATGCTTTTTCACGATTATCTCGGAAACGGTTCATCTTCAGGGAAAAAATGTAAAAAACCAAATCGAAAGAGCAGAAAATTTCCTATATGACTGCTATTTTACTTTTTCTTGGGGGAAATTTTATTGTCAAAAGTTAATGCATATTGGAGAGGAAAATATAATTTTACGCCCAAATGAGCAATTTTTCGCCAGATATATCTAATTTCTACTATGATGAGTTAATTATCACTTGTTTATTTTATGATGAATGAAATGTAATAATAGATAATCTCTTTAGCATAGCTTCGACCCCGCCTCGACCAGTGGTGAATCCAGAGAGGTGCGTGCCCTCACCCCGTCAAGAGAAAATTCTTTATTTTTAAGTAGTATTATTACAACAAATTATCTCAGAAAAAGTTTCGATTTGTTTTCTGACCAACTTCTTTATCTGAAAATATCAATTTTTGAGGATACCGGTGTCATATTCGATGATAAAACTTGGCAGTATGAGGGGAAATATGATGAATTTACTCCCAAAACATCACTTAGCGTGAAAATATTTTTAAAAATGTTCCTGGT
Source organism: Lepisma saccharinum (assembly GCA_022664845.1). Classification (NCBI taxonomy): domain Eukaryota; kingdom Metazoa; phylum Arthropoda; class Insecta; order Zygentoma; family Lepismatidae; genus Lepisma; species Lepisma saccharinum. The sequence continues at coordinate 9,700 of JAGDQP010019451.1, forward strand.
CTCTTCAACTTGCGCTCCCTCGTGTATGACTTCCATATCTACAACAATCTACTTTTTCATATATAGTCTGAAATTGTACTTCTTAAAATTGTGCCACTGCACCACACCGGTTCCTGTCTGGAACATGGACTCAGCTTTACCAATCAACCAAATTCGACGAAGTACCACCCCGGTTCCTGTGTGAAACCCAGGACTCACTTTATCATCACAACCAAATTTCATGAAATAAAACCGTCATTACAAACTAGCTAATTATGCTGACCTTTGTACTATAATCTCGTGGTAGAATCCAAGCCTACTTCTGCCCGAGTGTGCATCTCCGCAACTCAGATACATCGTCTCCTACTTAAGGCACCTGTTCCAAAAACCTCGTTTCGACTGTTTTGATTTCCAACCTTGGGGCTGCCAGGGACGCAGTCGTTTCATACTAAGATTCCTCCGGCAAAAGTGCAAATCTCTTTCCATTTATGCCTCTCTCGCGCTGAATTTAGACGCAAAACTATCCGCTTACGTGCATCATACTAGCCATTATAAATAAGATCATTTGTGGGTACTAATATACCTTCTTTACTTTGACGCTTTTTTCCTCCAATATTCTGATCAATCTAATCCCAACTCGGTGAGACTGTGTCACTTGAAGCAGAGAGGAAACATAACATAGATCCTCAAGCTTCAGCTGTCATAACCTTTACCTTCATTCCAACAGAGCATTGAATTAGATTATTCATCGGCTACTAAATACGGCAATCCATAAGTAACTGCTAATTGTAAACCAATAGGGAATGTAGATCCTTTTGTTGAGATAGATTAATGTTGAACTAAATGTGCATGATACAATAAATAAACAGCAGGAAACTTCCATCCAAAATGTAATCTTCCATTGTAATACGGAAGATTCAAAGTAAAATTGTAAGTATCAAATACATATTTTAACATATCGATTTACGATAATCTTCAATACTGGTAAAACATCTAGCTAATTCGTTTATAAGTTACATTTCTTACTTGTGGACAGATATTACACCTTATCATATTCTTAATAATGTTCATATGCATCATCGCAGAATTGTAAATAAATATAAACACCACCCTGGAGATTACATCGGAAACAAACGAAAGTTCATTTCTTGTTTCTTGGCAATTACATAATTTTAAACACTTTCCACCAACCACTACAATGTCATGGAGATTTTTTACGTTGTGGTGTACACCATGAACTTCGACCACTTACTTGTGCTCAGTATCTCCTCAAAATCACATATTAAGCCCATAGACAAGCCAATTTCTACCTCTTGTACCCAGTCATATTAAAGAAAGAACTCCTGCTTGAGGAGGCAGGGCCGAAGGCGTCCTTTTTTAACATGGTATCCTCATTAGGCTTAATCCGCTTACACTAAGAAGGGACATCACCGAAGTATCCTCCTCCGATTTCAATGTAATTTTATTTTCTGATAGAGGCCATGTATGCATTATGTCTGATGACAGAAATTGTTGCCATGACGCATATTTTTTAAGTTATTGAATGTTGAAGAGTTGTGATGTAGGGCAAAAGTCCCTTAATACCCCTTGTAAATTGCGTGTGAATGATAAAAAGTGAAGAACAACCATGTGGGTACATATTTGGCCTAGAGGGAAGTCGTATGGTAGGTGTGACCTTGACGGCAGCCATCTTGAATCAGACTCAATTTTCGAAAATGAAAATTATAGCATGTGACACCTCATTGTAACATCAAATTTTCCCACAAATCCAATGGTATGCTTAATTTTGCTCTATAGTTAACCAGTACGAAGTTAGGCTCATGTTTACTACATTTATTGATTTTGCGAATTACCGTCAGTGTATGAATAGTGTTGGGATGAGCTTCCGCCATTCTTTCTGAATTTTTAAGAGTTGCGATGTAGTTATTTACTTCAAACCACAAAACATGAAAAGTCGATAGGCCTATGATACGTGAATAAACAAAAATTAAATTGTAAACGATTCTCGTTAGATGAGCATAAAATTATCAGGAAATATAGCAGACAATGTTAAGCAAACGACAAAACTAAATACAACTTCAAAGGATCAGCAGCAATCAATAGAAAGGAGCAGAGGCATAATTCTCAACACGCTTTACAAATAAATTTACATTTCATGTAAAGAGATCTAATTGACGTAACTATTACAATAGTGATAATCAAGCTGTTAACAATGATTCCAAAACTCTTGGGTCAAAGTTGCCTCTGGTTTCCGGTAACACGATGTAAAGCGGACTCATTACTTACCCAGCAGTTGAAATAGTGGCCATAACTATATATGAATGAGTTGTGAATGATTTTGATTGGACGACTGCTTCTGTTGTTTTGGTCCCTTTAATATCCAATGTACGTCCAGAATGAAGTTCGAGATTAAAATCACTTTGATCACTGTTATAAATTTGTGTACGTTGGTATTTATCGAAATACTGTTTGCTTGCTAACATAAAATCACACGCAATTTGATTGGCGTCTTTCCTTTCTGCAGAATAACCATAGGTTATGAATCTGGTTATTTTTCTTGATACGATTCTATGTTTTTGCTTCGATTTCCAAATCCAGTGCGGTAATGCTGTAAAGTTTTTTACATTAACTTCTGTTTGTTTCAAAAGTGCCCATCGCTTTAAATCAGAATCATGTACAAGTAGTTTTTTTAGATTTTGCTTTAACAAACTCATTAAAGGTATGTTGATCGATCTCTTTTAGTTTGTCAAACCGATTTTTAGCCTCTGTAACTTCATTTTTAAATCGTCTTAATTGTCGTTCACTAGTTACAGCGCGATAACGCTTTGAAACAGTTCTCCGATGTAAACGGCCCTTTTTCCCCACTTTTTCAATATTCAACAATTTTCTTTTAGTTTCTAAAGATAACTTTTTGCGTACTTTTCTTGGAGGACTTCAAAAGGATGTGGAACTCGATGCTGCTCAAAGTGGTCCGCTGTCTTCCGGTTCAGGCTCCATTTCATTGAAATCCAAATTCGTAGTCTTCTCGATGCACAATGTACTTGAAATAATACATAAGCACTCGTCAATAATTTACACCAGTTTAGACTTTAATTCAATCTCATGAGCATTGATTGGTGTCTCATGAGCGGTATTTCTGAACTCCTCAGAGCAATTTAACAACAGTGAAGCGGTTAATTTTTGTCATTTTTCACTATAGCAAATTCAAACTTGATTAAAGCAAAAGTAACATGTTATTAAAACACAATTCAAGTTGTATTCACGTGAACAATATGAGAAACGTCCACTTCTGCGTATAATGTTCCGATGCCCCCAGCCACATGCAAACGAAAATTAACAGACACTCATCTGCCCTTCCACAACTCGTTTATTGAATCATAGCACAACGAAACAACGACTCTTACCTTGCAGTCACGTAATACCAAAGCCGTCGCTTGTAATAGATACTAGACGTGACGAGAAAGCAAATTAACATTGATTTCAAGAAGGAAGAAGAACTATGATTGGCCGAAGCTCATCCTAGCACTATTCATGCACTGACAATAATAAATCGCAAAATCATTATATGTAGTAAAAAGGAGCCTAACTTCGTACTGGTTAACTATAGAGCAAAAATAAGCATACCATTGGATTTAAGGGAAAATTTGCTGTTACAATGAAGTGTCACATGCTATGGTTTTCATTTTCGAAAATTGAGTCTGATTCAAGATGGCGGATTTCAAGATGGCTGCCGTCAAGGTCACACCTACCATACGACTTCCCCCTAGACCTAATATGTACCCACGTGATTGTTCTTCACTTTTTATCATTCACACGCAGTTTACAAGGGGTGTTAAGGGACTTTTGCCTTACCCTGTAAATAACTACAACACAACTCTTCAATATTCAATAACTTTAAAAAACATGCGCCATGATAACAATTTCTGTCATCAGACATAATGCATACATGCCCTTTATTAGAAAATAAAATTACATTGAAATCGGAGGCAGACACTTGGGTGATGTCCTTTGTAAAATGCTACGATATGCAAATACAATCTTGGCCCCGTATTTAGCGATCTCCTCAACCCCAAGTCCTACCGGAAAGAATAGAGGCTGAAAATCGAACAGTAGATTCCATTTATCTCCACAATGTGCATTTTGCAATTTTTCACATTTTCTACATTACTGATTACCTTTATTATCCTCTAACACTATCATCTTCGTCATCGATGTCTTCTCCGATTGGGTCGAAGTGGTTATTACATCTCATTCCACTACAGTAGGCTCAAGCATCGGTGCACTTCAATCCAGACTTTTTGCATGAACACAAACTTTACAAACCTTTAATAACGCACGACACTTTAGTACTTCTTCAGGAGCCGGGTGCAATTGCGTTTATCCATCCCCGATTCTCTGGTGTATTTTCGGCCCTTCCACAACTGCACTTGGTGGTAGACTCAAGGAAAGGATGTGAATTGTATCTGATGTAGGAGGTAAAACGACCAATTTCACTTCTGTGTTACTCTTTGCATAGGAATGGTTTGGTAGGTGGTTTCTATCTGCCCAAGACATTTCCCGCTATGTATGAGATAAAGAAAGAAGACAATACAAAGGAGATAGGAAAGCATGGAGAATATTTGTCTTTGAAAGAGGGGGAAACAAACCTCCGAAGCCAGAAAAACGTGAAGCCAATGAATTGAAGTGCACCGATTTTTGTGCCCATTATAGTGGAATGGGATGCAGTAACCATTTCGAACCAATCGGAGAAGACGTCGATGACGAAGGTGATTGTGATTTGAGAATGATAAAGGTAATCAGTAATTTAGAAAATGTGAAAAATTACAAAATACGATTGCTGAGATAAATGGAGGCATAATGTTTAATTTTCATCCCTTTTTGCCTCAGCAAGGATTGAGGTTGAAGAAATTGCTAAATACGGGGCCGAAGATTGAATTTACGTATCGTAGCATGTTTGTTAAGTGGATTAGGGCTACTGGGAATACCACGTTAGGGGCCAGTGGCACATCCAGGATTTTCGTGATGGGCAGACAAGGAATATTTTTATATTTTCTCGCTAAGTGAATTTTTGGGAATAAAATTATCATATTTCCCCTCGTACTGCTAAGTTTTATCACGGAATATAAAATCGGTATCTCCAAAAATTGATATTTCTAGATACATGAGGTTGGTAAGAAAACAAATTGAAACTTTTTCTGAGATAAATTGTTGAAATAATGATATTAATAAAGAATCCCCTCGCCCCTCTCTGGATTCGCCACACGGTGGGGTTAAAACTACGATAATGAGCTTTTCATCTATTACATTTCATTCATCATAAATTAACTAATCATATTACAAATTATGTATATCTGGCGAAAAATGGCTAATTTCAGCGTATAATTACATTTTCCCCTAATATTTCCCCAATATGACAATAAAAAGTTCCCAAGAAAAACTGAAGTAGCAATCTTATAGGAAACTGCTCTTTCGATCCTCTGCATTTATTCCCTAAGAGGAACTGTTTCCGAGATAGTCAATAAAAAACGGCGGAAGCCATCCCTCGATCCGCCATTTTTCAAGATGGAGGACTAAGCACAAGGCGGATCTCTAAGATGTGTTATTAAGAAAGGTATTTACAACAGTTCTATGAAGAAAGAAATTCATTATTAATTTTGTCTCCGATCACGTATATACAATGACTAATTAGCCTGTACTAGTGAGTTTCTCTCTGGTTAAAAGATATATTTGGGCTTTTAATCTTCTAACTTGTTCCTCCAACATCCTACAAAAGATAGGATCAGTCATTTTTACATTTAGTTCGACACAAAACTACTGTTACCCCTTGTTTAAGCACGCGAGTAGGACGTGACTAAGTTTAGGCACTATTAGGTCACCAAACTTGATTTCGAATATGGCTTTGCCAGACCGCAATTAGTCAGTTGTTAATCTTTCCTTAGTACAGTGCCAGTCGCCTATAAAAAGTTTCTGAATATGGCTGTTAAAATTCTTATCGTTACTTTCTGCTGTCATAAATCACCAGTAGCCTAGGAAGGGATGACTGTATCCTCCCCACGAGGATGAGAAGGTTCGCTTTGTAAAGGGGAATACAAATCTTTAAGTGTGGATTTCACCGACACCCCCCCCCCCCGGTAATTTGAACCCGTAGTCATAAAATAACTGATGAGGGAAAAACCTAATAAGAGCTGGCAGGAAAGACGTTGCTGTAAACATGTACAAATGGAAAACAAATTAAACTAACGACATACCTTTTGTTGTTAAATCTGCAATACCCAACTTACACAATGAGAATGCGATGAAGAATACTAAAAAATATATTACCATATCGTAGCGAGCATGGCAAAAGAGAATCAAAATAAATACCTTTTTTCTTGCCTTCTGTTCTGAATGATCCTTTTTTCTTCGTCAGTTTTTTCAATCAACTGATGGAACAAAACCTCTCCATTAAACAAGCCATCCTCCACTTTCAAGAGCTGAAAAAAGTAACCTAAACCACTCAGATACTCTTAATAAAAAGAATAAAGCATATTGCTACAGAAATATTGAAATAATAATAAAGTTTTGTTTGAAGTACTCTGTTAATGGGTCATTTTCTAGAAATACCATAAACTAAATCTTAAAAATTAAGGTTAATTGTAAAAATCTAAAACATACTACAACTGCACTTTACACTCTCTCTTTTAAGATGGCAGTATGAGGTGTTTCGATTTTACAACTCGATAGTCTGAAGTCGGAATCTGAAATTTTGGTTGCCAGTATAATGACAAACAAGAAAGCAAGTTGAAATTTTAGAAACGCTCATGTTGAAATTATGACTCACGCAGAGCTCAAGACTTCTGAAGTAATTTTAACGTAATTATGACTCGGATCACGTGATTAGTCTAGAGTAAGTAACAACAACAAAAAAACGCCGAGGACTACATTCCCAAATTACATCGAGGTAGAGTCTCAGACTCCCCAAAACTACATCAACGTGAAGATAAAAATGGTTATCTTCCGATCTATATATGATCTTTCCCATTCATTGAATACATTTTTTTAAAAAATCAAAATTTTACTAATAACGATACTGACAGAAGTGATTTGCCTTACCTGATTTGCGTAAATGAATTGTTTATTCTAAATCACTTAACAACCTAAAGTACAGTACAAGTACAAGAGCTGAAAAAGGGAAAACGACAATGTTGCAATATAAAGAAAGAATTGGCTTCTAGTAATGAGGGAAGAGAAAGTAGGAAAAGGATACGGTAGGGAAAGTATGGGGAAGGAGTCTGCCAGGATCGGTTGAAATTAGGTTTCCTGAGATCGAAGAAGAAATATTAACCTCTCGTTTCACTCCCTCTCGTCCAGCCAGGATTGGGTAATGGAAAGGATGTGGGAAGGAGTTGGCCATATGAATCAAGGTCACAGCGATACTGTACGAGTCCTGACCGGTTCTCTCTATCGTACCCCTAACGTAGGCCCGTAGCCATAGAAAGGTCCAAAATCTTTGTAGCTCTAGTAGAAGGTGGGGAGATAGTGGCTATACAGAGAGAGAGAAAAATAGGAAAAAAAAAATCTCACCCTCCCTCTCCTTAGAAACTTGAGGCGGAACGAACATGAAAGAGAGAAGACTCCTGCAAGCTTCCTTTGTCCTAACCCTATATGCTCCCCCTTTCCTCAATCTCCTTCCCCATGCAAGATATATATATATATATATATATATATATACACACACGTTTTCTGGATGATATCCTCATGTTATGGACTAATGGTGAAATCAGTCTTAACACATTCCTAGAACAGCTGAACTAATTCCGTGTTGTCCAGTTCACTTGGTCTATTTCCGTAACGTGGACATCACTTTAGAAAACAACATCCTCACTACTTCAGTTCACATAAAACCTACTAACCATATGCAATATTTACACTACTCAAGCTCCCATCCTTACCAAACCAAGAAAGTGGTTCCTTTCTCCCTTGCCTTAAGAGGACAGCGCCTGAATTCCACCACCTCTGCTGCTGAAACTTACAAAAAGCGTTTCCAAGAGGCTCTAGTCACCGAGGCTAACCATCTAACCTTGTAACCAAACAGATTTGCCGTGCATCCTCACACATTCAACCCACTCAAATCTCCGACACCAATCCCAACCCACCGTCTCCAAATCCACCGGCTCTAATCACCCAGTTCTATCCTAAACTAACAAAGGCAAACAAATCCTACACTCTCATTTCCACATTCTCCAATCTGACCCAGACACAAGATTAGTATTCCCCACCAAACCTATATTAATTTTACAGCATCCACCTAATCTTAGAAACCTCTTGGTCCAAACGAATCCTTCCTCGCCACCACCCCAAACAGGCGCCCATACATGCCTGAGACCCAGATGTAAGGTCTGCTTCATTTTCATCACTTCTCCCACAATCACTATCAATACTGCTAATGGTCGGTACACACTCGATCCCAAGGGTACATGCCACACCTATAATGTAATATACATCGTAACCTGCGAGTTCTATGATGCCTTTTAACTGGAAGAAACAGGCAGTGAGTGATCTTACAGGGTGGCCAATCTTTCGGGATTTCAAAATTCCCTGATTTTTCCCGGTTTTCCAGAAAATTTCCAGAAAAACATAAAATGGGTATAATCGTCTTTTCTTGAAGCTAAACTCGCCACAAAGTTATAAGTGAACTGCAATGTAGAGTAGAGAAACATTATTAAGAATATAGAGTCACTAAAAAGAATAAGAAAACCACAGAAGGTAAATAGTCTAATTTTAAGCACTGATCTGCCTAAAATCCGAACTACTGGAATTAACACCACATTCCTTGAAATGTTTTAAGACAATGATTTCATCATCAATTGCAGACAGCTTTCTCCTTAACATCAGCCAACAACTCAATTTTCTTTGCCTCGAGTTCAACCACCTTATTCTTAATGGCATTTCTCTTCTTCTGTATCTTCTCGTCCTCTTTCTAGGTTCTTCAGAGATTCAATATATTATATTCCATGAGCATTCCGAGTAGCATGGACAACTTTGTAATTTGAAACTTATAAATACCACCAACAGCTGAAATTGTATTAGGCACCCTTCTGAGTGCAATTAGACTCTGTTCTCTTTGATTTTTAACCAAAGATTCTTTGTAGATTGAAAATCTACATTCCCATGCGACAGAATTAGGAGAAATTTAACAAAGTCAGCCATCTGCGTTGAGCATGGGCATAAATCCAGCATTTCCATCCAATGGTCATCTAATATTTTCCTTTCATAAATCTGCATTGCTTTCAACACCACAGGATTTTTAGCGAAATCTTTAAATTCAACTTCGATCTGATCAGCCAAAGCTCCTGAAAGCTAATTTTTGGATACCACGACTTCGAGACAATTAGAAAATCTCTTTGCAGCTAGATTGTCATCCACAAACACGCTTAAATCCAGAAACGAAATTGCTCTTGTCAGGTTGGATTTCAGAGGTTCTCTCTCAATTACTTTCACTACAAATTTCTCACATCCTGAACGACTATCTTTTCGAAATTCAAGAATCTCTCTTTCTGAAACAGAACTGGCTTTTCGTAAAGCATCCTTTGATGTGTAGCCAATGTTTACAAATTTAGCTTCTTTTAAGTTTCCATTGTTCTGGAAATCAATCTTCACTAATGGATTGCCTTCTAAAGCAGTATCTTTCACAAAGCGAGCACCAACAGACAACACAACGGCATGGAGGGAGTTGTAAAAGAAAGGAGCTGAGAGCCTTTCCGTAAAATTCGCGTGGGAAGGGTTCAAAAGTCTTTGCTAATGTTGTGAAAAAGCTTAGTTTTGCACCAAGAAGATTGTCATTTATGAAATTTCTTATAGTATTTCTTGTATTGTTGTACTTCCCTCTCGTCAACAGCCCGCTGCACGTATTTCTTAATGCTTGCAATATTTCTATGGCTCGGGAAGCAACCTCTGCATTTTCCTTCCATTTGATGCTGCTAAATTTCTTCGGAAACATAGAAATGAATCTTATGTAATCTGCTCGACGAGCTGGAACGTCTTTGAATAAATTATAAGAAGCCCTCAGATATTCTTCTGATTTCCAGCTCGTTGCTTGCATGGCAGCTTTGAAAGCACAATTCATAGTATGCATCCCACAACTTCCAATATCAGACTAGATCTGAAGGTGAACTTGCAAGATCTTTTTGCAAATCACTTACAAATTTGAAATTAACATGTGGGCCATCCATCAAAATTTGAACTTATTTTAAGGTTTTCATGCAACCCAATAACATAACGCCTGCTATTTTATAGTTCGTTGAGATCACTTTTAAAAAGTGGCCCAAGCGCATGAACAATGGTATAAGCTAACTTTGTACGTTGTAACATCAGCTTGAAATTTGTTGCGAGTCTGGAAGCAGACCGGAACGACAAGTGTTCCATTACTGCATGCAAACACCATAGAACTTCAGCTTTAGTTACTAACTCTGACACTAGAAAAGACTTCATGGCATTAGCTTTTTGTTTATTTGTGATCAATTCTTCTGAAGCCACTACTGTCTCCTTACTTACGGCCACCTCTTCAGTGGGACAAGAAGGTCCTGGATTTGGAACAGCAGTACTAACCACTTCGATCGTTGATAAAAACTTAATATTGGCCGATTTACGAATGAGTTCTTCACAGCTGCACTGTTTCCTACCTTCCATGTGGTTTGACAGCGTGCTTGCCCATATTGCTGAGGCTAAAAGTACTTCTACAAATCTTGCAAAATGCTGCATTCTTATTGTCCTTCACAGCAGAAAGCCATAAAGAGAATTCTGGGTTCAACAGCCAGTCTTTTGAAAAAGCACTTTTCTTAGACATGACTGTGACGTAAGAAGCCATTTTAGTAAACTGAAAAAAGAAAAGAAAATGATTATGAATACACAAATCATTCACATCAGAAATTAACATAAATAACAATAAAAAATACATTGTTTAGTAACTTGACCTTCATTCTCTAACGAAATATGCCAAAAAAATGTCGTGAATACAGATTAGAAGGGTGGCAAAAGGCAAGCAAGTATGAGGTAGCAGCGCGACAGCATGTTAACTAAAAAGTAAGCCACAAAACTCGACAACTACATTTCGGCACAGCAAGGTTAGGTTACATTGGACAAAACGAACAATTGCACATTTACGAGGGATAATTTCGTATTGGCTACCAACCTGAATACTAACCAACCTTCACCTGTACGTCATTACTTACTAACAAAAAATCCATTTCGGCATAGCCTGCAAGCAGTAGGTTGATTTCGAAGTAGGTATTGCATATTTCAAGCTGCTAGCGTAATAGGGCCCATAAACGACCACACGTTGTACAAACACTCGCGTTTGTGCAAACAGCGCGTTTCGCATACACTCGGCCATACACGGTACAAATGTTTGTACAAACTTGAGTTTAACTTGGAGTTTTATCGTGTTAGTTAAATATGTTTTCTAAAAAGCAGCTACCAATCACAAGTTATCTAGGATGGACCCTACCTTGCCCTTGTAATAAGTAAACGAAAGAATCCTCAATATATTTACATAGGCCTACCTACATCCTTACAGCGAACATCAAAAAATACAGTAGGCTTACTTCTATATGCATGTTTACATTACAAGAAACCCAAACTAAACGAAAAATGAAAGTAATTGAAGTAGCGTGGAAATACACTGTTGTAAGCTCAAAAAATTCGATATGACAAATTTACAAATGATACGAATAAAAGAAGCGCATGCCTTTCACGCAGAAGATTTTTTTCATATGCAAAACCGCAAAAAAGCACAAGTAATGTAATAATTTCATATTCGTAAGTATAAAACTACATAAATAATACTGATAAAAATCATTGCATATTATTATTATTACCCTACACCGTATAGATGATGTTTGTCCAATTTTTGAACGTCCACAGTATTCAAACATAGATTTATTAAACACAATTTCCTCGTCATAGTGCCCCTGGGATCAACTTAAAAATTTAAAACGATATCTATTAGATGAAGTAATATTTTCCGATTCTAGAGAAACAATGTCACTCACGGACTTTCGGAGCTGAGCCCTCATTCAGTGAATGTACGGAGCCTGGGGAGCGAAGGAGCGTCGAGTGGTGTCAGGAAGCAAAGCTCCCAGCGAGCAAACCTACTGTGTTTATAACAAAATGACCTCGCATTCGCTCCAGCTCAATTCACAGACAGCACTAAATGACTTTTTAGTACACTAAAAAATCCATAGATACTGACTCACTTTCTCACTGACTAAAGTACACATTGAAAGTAGGCGCAGCCCAAACCGGCAAAGCTAGATAAACGAAACTTGGCATGAAGTGCATTATTAAGTCTTGAACGAGGCTCTGAGGGGCGGAGCCCCCAGAGACTAAGAGGATCTTGTATAGAAATATACGGGTTAAATGGCTACGGAGCATTCATGGTTTCTTCCAAAATATCCTGACTTTTCCAGAATTTTAAAATACCCTGACTTTTTCAGGTTTTCCCGGTTTTCCAGATGGATGGCCACCCTGTTTTAACATTCGTATTAACAACCGTTGTCACTTTAGCACTATCAACAAATTGGATGCCTGTTTCCTTAGACAGAGTTTCACAAAACCAATTTTGATCCCTTCCCGAAATTACACGCTGTACAGTTAGTTGTCAATTGTTCCAAGCTCCTGAAATCTACGCCGCTACGCGCTATACAGCAGTCAATTGTTCTCCAAGCTTAATGCGTTGTCCGCTACGTGATGTCACTGTCGTCTTAGCCTTTTATTCAATCTGCACGTGTTCGTCTTTTCTTCAACAATCAAGAATATGGGATTAATAGCCCGAAATGTTGAAGTCATCTGTGTGTGTGTGTGTGTTCTAATATGGAATAAATAAGCTATGCGAGATCGGCGAGATCCAACCGGGTGCCCCAAGAACCAGAGGTGAGCGCGCTACCACTTTGCTACTCCGGTCCGAATGTCACTTTATATTAAACAAATTCAAAAATCGTTTAAAAACTTTTACTATCGGTAAGGAATCATTTTTTTTTTTATTATTTTTTTTTTATTTCCAGACACCCGTATCAAAACATTGGCCGATATCACCGATACTGATACCAATATATCGGTACTAGTGCTACCACCTTTCGAATGTTAAAAACTTCGAATACTTTGAAATGCCAGAAACAAATGAATATTATTATTTTTTTTTTATATTCGAAGTTTTCAACTATATATTATGTATTCGAGCTTCGAAAATTCGAAAAATCTTGGTAGCATTCAGGGGCGGACTGGAAACCAAACGGACCATCCGGGAAGTTAAAAAAAGTTTCACCCACTGGAAACCAAAGGGCCCTCGTGGTAGTAAAAGATGTGGCGCGTGAGTCGCGAAGACAAGGAAGTAGATAACTGGTTCACCCCTATCGAAGACGAAGAATATGAAATCGAGTATTATGGTTCAATTTCTTTGCTAGATGCAGAATAATACTGTTAAACCTAACTTTTTTTTTTTACTCTCTCTTTCTCTCTGTGAAACTGATATAAAAGAAATCACAAAGGGAGAAAAATAACCTTTCTGTGTTTCGTTTCGGGAGGGCAAGCCCCCACTGCTCTGCTCCCCCACCCCTTCCGGCTATTTTCAGCTCAGGATAGAGGTGGGGAAAGGAGGGAGAAGCTTTTTTATTTAACTTGTTAAGTTTAACAATATTATTCTGCATCTAGCAAAGAAATTGAACCATAATACTTGATTTTCGGATTTTTCGTCCCCACCAAGACCCTACTCTACCTCGAGAAAAAACGCACACACACACACACACACACACATGTAGTGCACCTAAGAATAAATATTATATTCAGTCACGCAACAAAATAAGTAAAAAATTGTGTAAAATATAAAATAAATGCATGTTAAATACATACAAAACAATTGACTACATAAAAATACGAAAATTATTAAGTATTCTCTTTCACCTTTATATAAAGTCACATGTCCGAAAAGTATATTAAGCAGTATTGCTACATACTTGTTCATGGGTGTTCCTTAAAGACCTAAATCCAGGGCAAAAGTTAACAGTACTTTTGTCAGTTGTAATAAAAGATAGACTGGACCTCAAAATGGGATTAGAAATACTTTAGATCAAGTTAAAAGCACCTTCGAACTTCCACCGAAGAAGCTGACGTTTTCGAGAAACCCGCCATTTTACATTTTGACTCTGAGACGGAAGACGATTGAAGGGACTAATAATACTATATAATAAAACCAGAAAAATGAAAAGAAAGAACTTATTTATCGTCAAAGTTGATACTTATTTTACTTTATATTTTTGTGTGTTGTTTCATTAACAGAGTTGAATAATTGCGTTTACTTATAACTTGTGTTTAGTTTCGTTAATCTTTACTTTGAATCACAGAGTCGGACTTCAGAGATTGCATTTCACGGAACATGTGAAGAGTAGTGGTTGTATAAAGTATGGAAAATTAACATTTGATTATTGTACTTAATTTAACTATGTTACTGATGTTATTTTCATAAATAGCTTAATTCTAATCATAATTATTTTATATTCCTACCTTCACACATAGGCCCTATGTATGAAAGGAAAGTACTTATTTATCGTCAAAGTTAATACTCATTTTAATTTATATTTTTGTGTGTTGTTTCATTAACAGAGTTGAACAATTGCGTTAATAATAACTTGTGTTTAGTTTCGTTAGTCTTTACTTTGAATCACAAAGTCGGACTTCAAAGATGGTGTTTCACGGAACATGTGAAGAATAGTGGTTGTATAAAGGACGGAAAATTAACATTGGATTACTGAACTTAATTTAACTACGTTACTGATGTTATTTACATAAACATCTTAATTCTTATCATAATTATTTTATTTTCCTATCTTCACACATAGGCCCTATATAAAATACTTTGGGAAATCAAGTGGAAAGTTTATCATCAACTTCTAAATACAAAATAAAAGGACAAGGAATAAATAAAAGGACAAGGAATAAATAAAAGGCAAGTCTAATTGAGGAATTTTAATCATATTTTACGATTTATATGTATTGTTTCAAGTTTATATGTGTTGTCCCAACAAAATTTTCAGTATCAATTAAAAACATAGGCGGACCAGTTATTTACACCTTTCAGTCGCATAAGACAGATTTTAATGGTCTTCAGTATGCTTCATGGTAGTGGGCTCTAAACAACATATTTCCAAGGCCCCTTACAATATTGATCAGGTCTCAAAATACGAACAATTAAGTAAATATGAATGTATTAAATATAAAGTAAATGTGTACTTTAAATTCCCAGAACAAAAGGGCAGGGAATTCTCGAGTTTCCGGCCGGGCCTGTCCGCCCCTAGTAGCACTAATTTGTACATTCGCATTCAACAGTAGTGATAACGTTACCGACTGAAGTTCTGAGGTCGCACACAGCTTTACATTCACTTGCGTCTACAATTTTTTTTCGAAAACTCGAAAAAGTAACAAAAAACAGTAAAACCCATTATACCCGAAAAAAACACCTGGGCCCGGGTGGGTTGGCTTTTTTTAACGGTTTTTTTCAACCTGGTATTATGGCAACAAGGAAAGCTAGATAAAAAGTGGTGTTGTGTGACTGGGGCATCCTACCCTCAACCCTAAATGGAGAAAAGCGATACCACGAAATGCGCTGACAATGTCCATTTTAACTTGGACATAGGTTTTTCCTGCATAACCTGGGTCAAGTTGAATTAACGCCAAGAAATCTACAGCCGTATCGGAGAGGTGTGTACATTTTTTTTTTTTTTTGACTGTCGAGAAATTCGCCAGGGCAATGGTGTCAACACGAGACGGGTCTAAGCCAGAAAATGTTGGCATAGTGGTTAAAGCGGTTAAAGCCTTCAGAAACTCAGCGGCCTTAGATACTGGCGGAGGATGCCATTTTTGTTTTTGGTGGTTTGACTCAACTAAAAGATAAACCCTCAAATAAGCGTAAATGGGGACTGGATCTAGCTATCGATATTGTGACGCGTATGAAGTCGTCCGTCATACACTGGTATAAAAACACGCTTTGAATATATGTGAGAAAGATGCAATGTCACCGGGAGAGAAAAAAAAAATGATGTTGTCTTTTGCAACATAAGAAAAAGACCGGCGATCTTCCTTCAACTTTAAATCACTGACTGCCGTTTAAACAAGGAAAATATACGAACTGTGTTTATAGGTTACGCGTCGCAAAGCACGTACGATGGCCGGAAACAAAACCTAATTTGGAGAAAAAAACAAAACCCCCCCCCCCCCTCGAAAAAGAAAAACAACCGACGTTTCCATCATATTGATCTTAACATCTATGGTAGTATTCGTCCCCTCGATGCATCGAAAGAGCATACATCAAGTTACTGCGAAACATTTACTCGACTCCTACATGGTCATTAGACTACATCAAGAAAGTGAAAAATTTAAAGTTGGAAAAGGAATAAGGAGATTCAATTTCTACAAAACTGTTTTCTGCGGTCCTGGAGAGAGTGCTCCAAAATTTAAACTGGGATGAAGTTGGAATAAAGATCAATGGCGAATATCTTGATCACCTACGATTCGCTGATGATATAGCCCTGTTTGCTTCAAGTGCAGGGGAACTACAAACCAGAATGGAAGAACTGAATAATGAGAGTTCGAAAATAGGCCTTGGCCTTAAAATGAACTTAAGTAAAACAAAAGTAATGTACAATCAACATGCTCCAAAGAAGGAAGTAAAGATTAACGGAGAGATAATAGGCATAGTTGATGAGTATGTTTACCTAGACCAGCTCAAAACATCGAATGATAAGTTGACTGATGAAATATTATAGAAGATGCGAAATGGCATGGAGTTCGTTTGAAAGACTACACTTTATTTTCAAAAGAAAACTACCAATGTGTCTGAAGCGCAAAGTTTATAATCATTGTGTCTTACCTGTGATGATGTACGGCTGTGAAACTTGGACATTGAATGCGCAAACGACTCATAGATTGAGAGTCACACAAAGAGCAATGGAGAGATGCATGCTAGGAATAACCAGGAGGGAAGGAACACAAATGAATGGATTCGCGCACAAACAAAGGTAGACGATGTAAACAAGACTGCGAAGAAGATGAAGTGGAGATGGGCCGGTCACATAGCTAGACGAACAGATGGAAGGTGGACGACAAATGTACTACATTGGATTCCTAGAAAAAAAGAAACGATCGAGACAACGTCCAAATGCAAGATGGGTAGATGAAATCAAGCGTTTTTCAGGGGCTACAAGGATGAGGATAGGTAGCAGAGCGTGATAGATGGAAAGAAAGGGGAGGCCTTCTTCCAGCTATATATATATAAGGTAAATTTAAGACGAAAGAAGGGAAAAAGGATAATACTTACAGCATATAGTTTCGTATTAGATCACATATAAACAAGTCACTATATTTCGTGTATTACACGTTTTCAAGTATAGACGAAGAGAGCGAAGTTCACGTGTTAACAAAGTACAAGTTTGAAGAGACAGTGGAGACACATAGCGTACAAACATCAAAACTGAAGACAAATGACTGCCGTAGCGCGTCGATTTCCAGAACTTGAAATAATAATAACTGTGTTCTCCAGTTGCTTTGTCCGCTATGTGTCGCCAATGTCTTTTCAAACTTGTACTCTATTAACATGTTAATTTCGCTCTTTTCCTCTATACTTGAAAACGTGTAATACACGAAATATGATCACTTTTTATATGTGTGATCTAATACGAAACTATAAGCTGTAAGTATTAACCCCCCCACCCCCACCCCCACCTTCATTTGTCTTAAATTTACCTTAAATTGCCCTCCCGGCTTCGAAAAGGTACTTAAATATAGAATAACAAAACAGGCGTACCTGAACTTCACAAACCCAACGCAGGATCCACCACCGCTTCCTAGAAGCTATCCCCTCGAACGATACATTTCGGCAATAATTTCCGCAAGTACCAATACCGAATACCTTCAACAAATTCTCGACCAAGCTAACCTTTAGGGGAACCAAGACATAATGGTTCTCCCGGCCGACAAGTGATCTACCACAGTAGTGTTGGCCAAAGCTGACTACCTCCAGCAGGCTGCGACAACTACTCCAGCACCTACAATCTAACCACCACAGACCTAACCTGCACCCACCAACAGAAAATATCCGAATTTATCACCATTAAAGGTCCTCGTGAAGGCATATCCGAATTTATCACAATTAACGGTCCTCGTAAAGGCATATCCGAATTTATCACCTTTAGCGGTACTCGTGAAGGCATATCCGAAATTTCCATATAATACTTAACCCACTCACTCCTACTTTCTACCTATTACCAAACATTTACAAACTCGGTAACCCTGGCAGCCCCATTGTGGCCAGCTATAATTCCCGTACTGAACGTATTTCCGCTGTCGTTGACTCCTTCGTATAACCACATGTTCAAGCACTGCCTGCTTACATACCACTTCCTTGAAATAATATGTCAATTACCGCCTCTCCCTTCCGACATACTGCTTGTTACTATAGATGTTAGTTCTTTGTACACCAACATTCCTCATGACCATAGACTTGCAGCTTTGGATTTCTTGCTCCACCAGAGGCCTAAACCTCAAATCCCAACAACAACTTTCCTTCTAAATCTAGCTAACCTAGTTCTCACGTATAATAACTTCACTTTCGGAAACAAACATTACCTTTAAATCCGAGGCAGAACCTTGGGTACAAAAATGGCCCCTTTCTACGCCAACCTGTTCATGGGCAAGCTTGAACACGATTTCCTAAAAATCCAACTGTTGACTGCTCTACTTTGGATACCTTTTTCGGACAATGTACTAATGCTGTGGTCTCATGGTGAGGCAACCCTCAAAATGTTTCTGAAACAGCTGAACCAGTTCCGTGTTGTCCACTTCCCTTGGTCCATCTCAAACACTATAGTCACGTTCCTTGATGTAGACAACACTTTGGTAAACAACATCCTTACCACTTCCGTTTATATAGAACCAACTACCCACATGCAATATTTACATTATTCAAGTTCCTATCCTTACCACATCAAAAAATATATTCCCTTCTCCCTTGCCCTCAGAGAACAACGCATGAGTTCCAGCACCTCCGCAACCAAAACCTACAACTAACGCCTCCGGGAGGCTCTAGTCAACCGAGGCTACCCACTTAACCAAACAGATTCGACGTGCAGTCACACACACTCACCTACTCATACTCCCAACACCAACCCGAATCCTATGGTCTTGATCACACAATTTTGTCTAAACTTACCAAGATCAAACAAATTCTGCATTCTCACTTCCATATACTCCAATCTGACCTGATACCAGATCTGTCTTTTCCACCAAGCCGAGACTAGTTTTTCAGCATCCTCCCGATCTTAGAAACATCTTGGTTCACACTAACCCTTCGTCCCATTTGCCTTCAGTTCCCGACCACAAATGTAACAGAACTAGATGTAAATCCTGTCCCATCTTATTACGTCTTCATCTATCTCTATCACACAGTCGATGGCAACTTCACTCTACATCCCAGGTCTGTCAAACCTCAAACGTCATATATACAACGAAGCAAATTAAGATGACCTTCAAATCAGATAAAAATATCTACATGACAACTGCTCCTCCCCCTCACACTCACTATCATGTTCGGTAGTTTGGCTCCAGGGCTGTTTCCCGCTGTTTGACAGTTGTCATGCTCATCCAGCTTTGGACGAAAATCAGCGTCGCAATCTCGACATTTTGCACCATATTCAGATGTTTTATGTTCATGGAAGTGCTGTATTAAGACGCAGAGGGACTTAGCTACTGCAGCCTACAAAATAAGCGTTCAGTTTAACATGGATTTCAAACGTTTCTACGAATATTATGGTTTTATGGGCTTACTTCGAAAAAATGACTCAACAGCCCCTTAAACACAATACACGACATTGTAAAAGTAAATAACCGAAGGCTCCACGGCGTATTTTTTTTTTTTTAGAAATAAAGGATGTTCTAGTAGCCCATGTAACAACTTTTTTATGGAACTTTCCATTATAATAATCTTTGTTTTCTACACAGAAAATAACACGCATTGTTTTTCACTTAAATACCTTCGTCCACGAAATATGTTCAAGGGGCTATTGAGTCATTTTTTCGAACGAACCACATGAAACTACGATATTCCTAGAAATGTGTGAACACCATGTGTGAAATTGGACGCTTATTTTGCAGGCCGCCGTAGTCAACTCCCTCTCTCTCTTAAAATTTCAGAATCTTCCGTCTACAGAGATAAGTCTTGGTGTGGTGTTTCCTGTCCTTGTGCTTAAAGCATATTATTTCCGACTTATTTTAAAATAAGGATATTTCGTTACGAAACGAGCACGAGTTAAAAACCCTTTGATTGACTCTTTCTTCTGTGTTCTGTTATGTTTATTGCGTGTGTGTTGTATTGTCATAATGTCAGATTATTTTCGTCCTTGGCTACACGGACAATAGCTGGAGCGATTACGGAGCAAGCACTTTATCACGATTCCACACTCCTCAGACTTCTTCTTTCTCTCGTCTTTTCCCACCCACATGGGGTCGACGTTTCTGATGAGTCTTCACAAAGCCCTGTCTTGAAGTTCTTCCCCTGACAAACCTTTCTCCCCGAGATCCTTAACCCTATCCATCCATTTCCTCCTTGGCCTCCCTCTATCTCTCTTGCCCTCCATTTCCATTGCCATCATTCTTCTGACTACATAGTAATCTGTTCTACTTACTAAATGTCCATACCACTGCAGTCTTCTTTCTTGTATCTTCTTAGATATCTCTACAACTTTGGTGCAATTTTTGACCCCAAAATCCACCTATTCCAGACTCCATCGAACTCCATACTTGCCTCCCTCAAACATGCACCCATCTCCACTTCCTAGCACCCATCCCTCATTTCATCAGTTATTACTGCCAGTACCAATACATCAGATGACCAACCAAAATAATCTAACCCATAACCAACGCAAAGCCCTTGTAGCGTTACGCGAGAACCACAACATAATGGTCCTCCCAGCGGACAAGGGGTCCACTACAGTAGTCTTAGACAAAGCTGACTACTTCCAGGAGGAGTACCGTCAACTATCTGATCCCAGCACCTACAAACCACCACCACAGACCTAACCTACAGCCACAAATCGAAAATTTCGTATTTCATTGCCGCTAATGGTTCTCGCGAGGGCTTATCTGAAATTTCCATAAAGTACTTAACCTTGGACAGTCCACGTACCCCGAACTTTTACCTATTACCAAAGATCCACAAACCAGGTAACCCAGGCGAAGCAATTGTAGCCAGATATAATTCTCCTACTGAATGCATTTCCGCTCTTCTTGACTCCTTCCCTCCACAACATGTTCAAGCGCTACCTGCCTACATACGTGACACCTATAACCTCTTAAAAATTATCCGTTAATTACCGCCTCTTCCTTCTGACATACTGCTTTGTACCATAGATGTTACTTCCTTGTATACCAATATTCCTCATGCTCATGGCTAGCAGGTTTGGAAGTCTTCCTCAACCATAGAACTTTCATCATACCCCTACCACAGCTTTCCTTCTTAACTTGGCCGACCTAGTTCTCACATGTGACAACTTCACCTTTGACGACAAACACTACCTTCAGATCCCAGGCACTGCCATGGGTATGAGAATGGCAGCTTCATATTCTAATCTGTTTATGGGCAAGCTCGAACATGATTTCCTACAAACTCAGGCCTTCAACCCACTACTCTTGTTAAGGTTTCTGGATGATATCCTGATGTTATGGACCCATAGTGAAACCTGTCTGAACATATTCCTAGAACCAATTCCATGTTGTCCAGTTCACTTGGTCCATCTCTAGCTAAAGAGTCACATTCCTTGACGTGATACCACTTTAGAAAACAACACACTCAATACGTCCGTTCACATAAAACCTACCAACCACATCCAGTACTTACACTGCTCAAGTTAACACACCAAGAAAGCGATTCCTTTCTCCCTTGCACTCAGAGGACAACGCCTGAATTCCACCACCTCTGCTACGGAAACATACAACCAAAGCCTTCAGGAAGCTCTAGTCAACCGTGGCTACTTATCTAACCTTGTAACCACACAGATTCGCCGTGCATTCTAACACATTCAACCTCTTCCAACTCCCAACCCGTCGACGCAAAACCCACCGGTTCTAATCACCCAGTTCCATCCTAAATTAACCAAGGTCAAATAAATCCTACACTTTAATTTCCACATTCTCTAATCTGACCCAGACGCAAGATCAATATTCCCCATCAAACCTAGATTAGTTTTTCAACATCCACCTAATCTTAGAAACATCTTGGTCCGTACGAATCCCTCCTTGCCACCACCTCAAACCGGCGCCCAGACATGCAAGAGACCCAGATGTAAGGTCTTCTCCATTTTCATCACTTCTCCCACAATCACTGTCAATACTGCTAATGGTCGGTACACCCTCAATCCCAAGGGTACATGCCACACCCCTAATGTTATATACATCCTAACCTGCAAGGTCTGTGATGCCTTTTATGTATGGGGAAACAAGTTGTGCTCTTAACATTCGAATTAATAACCATCGTCACTTCTGTACTATCAACAAACCGGATGCCTCAGTTTCCTTGCACACCGAGTCCCACAATACTAATTTTGATCTATCTATCCTGCTTGCCATAATCCATATTTTACCCACTACGACCAGCACCTCAACACGCCGTCTGTGGGAGAATGCCTTTATTCACGGTTTGAGCGTGAAAATAAAACCTAGCCTTAACCTTTAAAAACTCTAAGCTGTCCTCTTCCTCTGCATTTTCAATAAATTTCCATTTACGATCCTACCTTGTACTTACACGCTATGCAGTTATTATTATTTCAAGTTCCGGAAATCTACGTGCTACAACAGTCAGTTGTTCTCCAGTTTTGATGCTTTGTCCGCTACATGTCGCCACTGTCTCTTCAAAATTGTACTTTGTGAACACGTGAACTTCGCTCTCTTCTTCTATACTTGAAAACGAGTAAAACACGAAATATAGTGACTTTTTTATGTGTATATGATGTGTGATCTAATGCGAAACTAAGCTGTAAGTATTATCCTTTTTTCTCCTTCATTTGTCTTAAATTTATCTTAAATTGCCCTCCCGGCTTTCCTTTGTACTAGTTATATATATATATATATAAAATAATAATACACAGCCATATTCAATCCACTACTGGATGAGGCCTCTTCCGGGAGGAAGAGGTGGTCTACTGCTCCCACGCTGACCAGACGTGTTGGGAGAGGAGAGCCGAAGCCCTGAACTGTAATCGCCTCACGACGCTGGGTGGACGCCGCACAGGCAACACCATCTGGAGTGCTGAAACGGTCACCCATCCAAACACTGACCAGACCCAGAGCTGCTTGACTTCGGTGATCTTACGGGAACCGGTAGACCAGCTCGGCTAGGGCGTTGCCCGCATATATATATATATATATATATATATATATATATATATATATATATAAAACATAAAGGAAAAGTCCAGATAGGCAATATAACAGGTGAAATTTTAATAGAAAGAAAAGGATTTGTTCTTATGTAATATCTTGACGAAAATTACTTACACAATCACACACGCATTATAAAGTCACTTACAATTTCCGGATGCATCCGTCTTCACTACTAGACAAAGAAGTTCACTTAACACAAGCTCACAATTTAAAGTGATAGAAAAACAACATGGTGGACGACCATATCAAAAACAATCGACGACGTTCTGCGCGTGCAGATGTACTCATAGGAAAGGGGTTTTGTGTTGAAAATTGAGCTGTGTACAATAAAAAAATTGGGATTTAGTAAGGAAAACGTAGTCAGGAAAGTGGAATCCAGTATAGAAATCACAGTCGGAGAAAGTGGGATACAATATAGAAAACACATCCCGAAAAAAAGTGGGATTTAGTACAGAAAACGTACCCCGCAAAAAAGAGATATGGTATAGTAGGAGAATCAATGAAAAGGAAAAAGGGAGTACCGCCATATTATTTTTCTATCAATGTAAACTGTGAACGTTGTGTTAAGCAAACTTCTTTGTTTACTACTGAAGGCGGTGGCATCCGAAAATTATAAGTGACTTTATAATGTGTGTGAGATTGTGTACGCGATTTTCCTAAACATATTACGTAAATGCAAATCCTTTCCTTCCTATTAAATTTTCGCCTATTAAATATATGGCAAAATGGCGTATCCTTAACTCTAGTCCCACACCTTCAGCTCTGTCCACTTTCTCTCCTACCACATGAAAACACTTTGTGTAACGCTGCCGCCTTTTTTATTGTATTTGTGAAGTTCTTGCACGCCTGTCTCAGTATTCTGCTACGTAAGTATTCTCTTTTCTACCTTCTCTACCATATATATATATATACTCACTCCCCACATACTCACTGCATCACCTGAAACTCAGAGTTATCACGTCGTGTCCCAAAATAGTTTACCGCAGACCTCCCAATCTCAATACGATTCTCACCAGAACTGGACCTATCCCGCCCCCACCTTTCAAACCTGGCAACTGCAACAGACCCCGCTGCAAAACCTGTCCAATCATTGATCCCAGTCTGACCTTCGTACATCCTGTCACTCGGAAGATATAATCTTTTCGTCATTCCGGCAGTTGCATATCTTCCAATCTCATTATCTCCTACTCTGTAACATATGTTCCGCTTTCTACGTTGACGAAACCCAAACTCCTCTAACAATCCGCATCAACAACCATCGCTATTAGTCCAAATCACAACTTCCACACCTCCCCATACCTGAATACACTTCTTATCACGGCTGCACCTTTGACGAGACCTTTCTAGCAGGTAGACCCAAAATGTGTCTGGTCACCACCTCCGAATTTGTTGAAAAAATTATGGTAGTGTCTCCTATTGGAAATAATGAACGGTACAGCAAGGATTTTTGCAAAATTTTTTTTTTTGGTAGAGTTAGGGCCCGTTCAAAATTGCCTGTCCTAGAACCAACAGTGAAAAACACGTAAATCGTCATATTTTGAAATGAATACTGCTGGAGAACTATAAAAGCTAGAGACATGAATTTCTCTTCATTCTGAAGGACATAAATTATATTGTTATCAAACGTCATAGGAAAAACTGTAATTGCACAGGATGATCAGAAAAAAATGACAAATGACGCTGAAACTTTGTAATT